>CAJPEV010003135.1:0-25103 GCA_905338385.1 Darwinula stevensoni | reverse complement strand
CCCCCCCCCCCTTCTCCCTGGCCCCCATATCCAGGAGAAACCTTCTAAAGGCACTATTTGAGTCTCGTACCCTTTTCTCTTGCTTCATCCGCATCTTCAAGTTTCGTACATGGAAATTTATTTTGAAAATTCCAAGGACATGATCAATGAAGTTTTCTAAGCATATCCGTACTTCATTGGAATCGTTAGATATGTGAAAGGTTGCACTGTCTTTGGAAATTGTTTGCA
This sequence comes from Darwinula stevensoni, assembly GCA_905338385.1. Taxonomy (NCBI): domain Eukaryota; kingdom Metazoa; phylum Arthropoda; class Ostracoda; order Podocopida; family Darwinulidae; genus Darwinula; species Darwinula stevensoni. The sequence continues at coordinate 24,875 of CAJPEV010003135.1, read as the reverse complement.
GAACTTTAGCTTCATGGACTTATTAATTCCCTCTATCTAGAGCAAGGTACACGGGACAGGTATTCTTCACCGTGTCACTGTTCCTATTCTGGCTTGTGGAAGGGAATGAAGATTCACCATTGGCAAGCGTAATTTATGGAGCCTCATCCCATACTTATCGAAAATTGGAGTCTATTCCAAAGTTCCACATTTCTCATGACTGTAACATCAGAATTGAAATTTTCGTGCATGCCTGAATGAATTTCTGGTTACGGATGAATTAATGGTTACATAATCCAAGGGTTCTTACCCCAGGCGAAGCTGTGTTACATCAGGATCTTTGGATCCCATAGCAGACTCTCATGGGACCGCGCCGAGCGATTACGGAAAATGTTAAAAAAAAATTCACCAATTATATCCGTGGGATACTTTTCTTTCTCAGATGGGATTTCACCTAAATGTATGCATTCCTCCTTACACATTCAGTATGGTAGGTAATCCATGCCTGATCCATTTCCTCGCTGAGCTCTAAAAAGTCTACACGAGAGGAATGGGCTGCGCCATGGATTGATCGTTGTTTTCGTCGCTAAAGAATCGGAGAGAAATAATATTATGAAAATGGAAAATAAGGGAGAAAAATAGCAAGTAACGAAAGCAAATAGATAATAACATTAACTAAAAAATAAAGGTTTCAAATAGGCATACGTGAAAACTCTTTTTAGATGTCAAAGATCAAATGACGAGAGATGGGGATGGGGAGGCCATCGTCGATCGAAACTCCTAAATTTCTCTCCGTTTTCTTCACCCAGTTTAACCTCACCGAAAGTGTCGAGACACCTACCGTTACTTCGACCTGCGTGGATAACTTTACACTTACTTTTATTAAGCCTCATGAGCCGTTTCTTGCTCCACTCATCCAAAAGACTTAAATCTCGCTCTGCTATATCTGCCTCCCCCTTTATGGTAAAACCCATATTGGTGTTGTCGGAAAATTTTATTATCTTACCCTTTACGCCGAGATCCAAATCGTCTATGCATACCAAAAACAGAAACGGTCCAAGGTCCGAGCCTTGAGTGATACCGCTGGCGACTCCGACCGCCTTCGACACTTCCCCATTTATTATCACCCGTTGCACTCTTACTGCCAACTAGCTACTTATCCACTCGCTCGTCCTACCCTGGATACAGTGGTCCACCAGTTTCCCCCGCGACCTATTGTGAGGAACTTTATCGAAAGCCTTCGCGAAATCTAAATAGACGATGTCCACAGGATTCCCCTTAACCCTCTCTTCCGTCGCCCAATCGAGAATCCGAGCAAACTGGTGAGACAATTTCGACGCTTCCTAAAGCCGTGTTGAGATTTCCGAATGAGCACGTTTCCTTCGAGGAAATCCCAGTGGTCATCCCTAAGGATGCTCTCCGTAATCTTCCCTGAGATACACGTGAAACATACCGGCCTGTAGATGTTGCAGATGTTTGAAGCAAGAGAGACTCCTTCGGATAGCCCTCGCTCAGCCCCCCACCCCCGAAAAGAAAATTTTACGAGGTAGGTATTAATATAATGGAATCGGCCTATTTGAAGCCTGAGTTTTCAACTCCTGAAGCGTGTTAAGTATGCCACTGATTTTGCCCTCATGTTACCTTTCCATTAAGCTCAATTGTCCTTTCCTCATTGCTGAACGAATTTCCTTTCTCGTTTGAAAGGCATATTATTCCGAGTCAACAACCCATCCTCAGGATAGTATTTTCAATTAATTTGCGCCTATTTTTAAATATGAAATCTGAAATTTGAAAGTATCAAGATAATTAAAAGCTATCAAGCTGACATCGGTATCTGATATCAGTAATATAAATATCCGCATGCGATATATTCATGTTATACCACATACATTTCAATAAAGGTGACATTCATTCTGGTGGGGTTTAGTTTATGTAAGTACAGCATCAATTTCATTGGAGTCATCGTAGTGGACAAGTTCCAGAGCAACAGAATTGGTTCCATTTATTGTCAAATGGACATTCATTTCATGGCCCCGTGATGTCCATATGGTACCACACAGACATCCATTGAGAGTTGAAAATGTTAATGGTCTGACGTCAAATGGATGTTCATGTGGATGTGAATGTGATATCAATGGTGACATGTGAGTGATTTAATTTGCGTACATATTCAAATGTAGCGATGTCTATTCAATATAACATTTGCGGTCACGTTTGAGAATTGATGTCCATGTTATACAATATCCGTATTTTGCCTCTTGTCACATATCCTTATACCATTATTTTCATACGTGGGAGGGAGGTTTTGAAAGATGGTTCTTTAACCCTTCGGTGCATGAATTTGTAATGCGAAACAAAAATGTTTTACTTGGTTTAATGCTGAAGGTGGTACTCTGCCGTAGTAGTTGCATGTTGCACTTCATATGATGCATATATTATTAGTCCTGGAGTGGATTGGATGCACAAAATGTTTTGAGGGATTAATACCATGACTGAGAAACCAACGTCAGAGCGAGAACTATTGTCATCTGCTTCAGTGCAGATCATCAGTGAACGTTTTTGGTGATTGCCCAGGAGGGCATAATTAAAGAGTCACTGCTCTTTCATAGATGGAAGCTTTCATCCCATCCTTCCTTTTGTGCAAAATGGCAATGCTCTGCAACGACAGCTTTCCTATCCACAGCCACGAAGGCTTTGATCACTTCAGTAGAGATTCACTTGACTCGTATTGTCAAGAATATGACTGCCTACAGTATTTTAAAGTGATAAAACGAATTATCTACATGTTGACCATGAAGTTTTATGGAGAGAAGATTACGCATCACCTATTAAAATATATTGGTCGAATTACCTAAATATTGATTAGGGTAATGGTAGCGCAAGGTGCCCTCTGTGATTTACTAACATTGAGAACTATAAAACTGAGGCAAGAATGTAGAAGTTCAGTGGAGATGATTGAATGAACAAAAATCTTGAAGCAAATTTCCGTCATTCATTTTAGCGCTCACACAAAACTTATCTTGGAGTTCCATACAGGGCTAAAAAAAACTTCCAAAAGATCTAGAGAGCATGGAATGGATACCGTTTTCTTCCAACACACAAGCATTCATATGAGATATAAAAAGTTCCATTTTCTTCCTCTGTTTCACTGGAGAATTAAAGGTTCTTCGACTTCGACTTCAACAGCATCAGCATCACAACTCGTTCCTATGGAACGAGTCGTGATGCTGATGTTCACAAGTATGATCTGCATGATGCATGATATTCTCCATCTATTTTTCCCCTCCTCTTTATCTTGGGCATTTACCTATGAAAAGAATAATGTCAAACTCATTCTCTGTATATTATGTCAATAGTATCTCTGGAAGGAAGGAGAAAACTCACAACTGAATTTGGCAGGATATGGTGTACTGAAGTGGTTTTCCGACTTGACATCATTCCATAACAAAGCTGAGGGAACTTTGCTTTGCAACATGTAGAAAGAAACATACAATGGCCATTAAAATGCTGCATGAAACTAGATGGATGTAAAAATCCAACTACTTCATCTGCAATACCACTGAGTCGCAATTACTGACGATAATAATTATTTATATAAAGATTTCCTTCCTTTAGTAACATTTTTCATGGGAGAGAATAGGGACAAAATAAATAATAATTAGGGACAGAATAATACATGCTGCTTCAGGTACAAGCTAGAAAAACCTAACAACCCTAGTGGATAAGTACTGTAGACAAAAAATAAATCGATATACGATGTTGCAGAAGAAAACCATAAGAAATATCAGAGGAACTATGATATACGATATGAACTACGATATGAAAAATTCTTTGAAAACGTTACATCCCCAAGAAATATGCCCTCCTCCAAAAAAATTTAGAAATTTGAAATTTTACATTTGATATTTGAGTTCAGTGCGTCAGCAGTCACGTTCATGCCAAATTTCAGCTTTCCATGTGTCTCCATTTGAAGGAAGCAAAGAAAATTATTTGAAAATACCCTGTATGTCCTCCGAAGAGCCAAGAGTCAAGTCAAGAGAGTTAATGATATCAAGAGGCGATTTCGCCCATTTCGATCTCACGTCTCGAGTTCGAGCGCTCCTTAATTTTTGAGTAGGCCCCTCTGGAAACTAAATATTTCATTTATTTATTTATTTATTTTTCTATCCTAGTTGCTTATTGTCTAGAACCTACGTCAACATTGAAAACAGCTTTTTGCCCATCCATGAAAGCATCTAGTTTCTTCTTAAAGATAGTCACAGAAGGGGCAGGCATTACTTCGTCATCTAACGCATTCCACGTGTTCACCACTCTGCAAGTAAAGAATTCCTGTCTCGACCTGAGCCGCACTTGCGGTTTGCGCAACTTAAGTCGGTTACCTATCGTTCTCTCGCTGTCATCNGATTAGATGAGCCAAACACATAGACTATGTGTTTGGCTCATCTAATTTAACATCGCCGAACGTGTCGAGAGACCTACCGTTGTTTCGACCGACGTGGAGAACTGAACGTGAACGTGAAGAGCTGTGCCCCTATGGCAAGTATCTCCAAAGTAGAATTTTTCCTGAACTCAGAATGCAAATAGCTACTCATGTCAGTCAATCAGCTCATCACGATCGTCTATACATATATAATAAAAGTAATTTGTTTCAATTACTCAGTTATCCCTCAGGTACTTCTTTCCCAAGTTTAAACTTTTAGCGCCCTCCGTTTTGCTGGATGAGACAACTCGGGAAAATACGCCTTTTGCAAAAAATGTGCCCTCGTGCGTTTTAACAAAACTTCCATTTTTACCGAAATCAATCCTCAGTGAATTACATGCCTACAAAGTTTTTATCTAATACGTTTGCCCATTTCACTAGTGAAAGGCAATGTTTGGAAAACCCCACCCAACCAAAAGCTTTGTCCGGAGGGGATGCACCATGAAAACTGAATACTCAACTCAATGATATCACCTCACATACGTGTGCCATGTTTCACCTTTACTTTTCTGTCCAATTCGCCTTGACAATTTCTTTTTTTTTAAACATCGCCTCTCGAGAAATTTCCCCCCGGGGGATGTATCAAGACTTAACATTTTTCTTTAACTCCTTATCTTTGTAGTCACATTCATGCAATGTTCCAGCTTTCCATGTCCATCGGTTTAACTAATGCAACAAAATTATGTGAAAACATTCTCCCTTTGAAATTCATGCCCCCAGGGCACTTCATTCCAAAGTCGGAATTTTTCTGCATGCAGCATCCCAGTAGGTAATTATGTACCAAGTTTCATCTTTTCACACTTGCTCAATACACCAGGGCAAACAAAAAACTTGAAAACGTAGGTTCCAAAAAATATGTCCCCTGGGCATGGATCTAAAATTGCGCGTTTTTCGTGAATTCATCGTGTCGGTAGGCACGTCTATGCCACGTTTCAGCTTTCCATGTCTCTCCGTTTTATTCAAGTAATTGGACATGAAAGGCAAGTAAAGCCAAAAAAAGTATGGAATGGCCGGGAATTGATCCCTGGGATCACGATTATTGGTCAGATGTGCTACCACCACACCACAGAAACTGTGACAGACGCTCAGCTCTTTCTATGACATCTTTATCCATAACTATATATATATTTTAAAAAACTTCTCCCCCCACAATGTGTACCCCCAGGCATGTACCTCCAATGTCGGATTTTTTCTGAACTCTGCACCCCAAGAGGTACATGTGTACCAAGTTTCAGATTTCTAACATTTCTGGAACATCGTTAGAATTAGCGTCAGTCAGTCAGTCAGTCAGTTACGATCGTCTATATATATTAGATGCCGTTTAAATGCTGCTTTGGGAGTTATACACAGTATACTCCAAAATGTATGCCTTCTTTCATTCGCGGACTGGCAGTACAATATGAAGATCCGAGATTGACGCTGCTTCTTGCTCTCATAGAAATAAAAAACGATTTGGTGTATCATTATATTTATTATGCTAGTAATTTGCTGCAACGAAGGAAATTATGCAATTACGTGTTTGAAACATGTATGCCATTGTGTTCGACTTTTTCCTATGTTGGATTAACTGTAATGTATCATGATACTGTACACTCCAAGATATCCTGAATAAACGTGTCATGATTTATTATTATTTAAGAGATTATTTTCAATGAATAATTCCCAATGAAAAACTCACAATGCTTAGTGTACAGTACCATGCACTGGGTAGTTCATGAATTGCGTTACCCAAAATAATTGCAGCACGCTTCAGAAAGGAGAAAAGCATAGGCTTTGTTGTCATCAGCTGTTATCGGAGTTCTTATCGGAATTATTAGGGGTAAGGAAAGAAATATGAGCTGTTTTCAGTAATATGAAGGATCAGATGTATGAATATGGATTCAGTCCTATATCACTTTCATTTCGCTTTCTTGCTCAACGAAGGGTTTCAAGAGAAACAAATGCTATGAGTGTCCTCCATTCTTTCTTTTCATGAAGTGAGATTCTTGATGCTCTGGAGTAGTGCAAGAAACTAGGCAAATCATCTATATTTCTACGGCTATCATGAAATCTTACTAAGCGTTCTAAGATTTCTATTGAAATACATCCACAGGATCAGTTATGTCACAATTAGAAATAGAGTATGTTGGGGCTAATTGGTCACGGCCAGGAGCTATTCGGTAAGACTAATCCCATGTATCATACTAAGTTGAGGACATGATCAAGCCTCTTGAAGTGCAGATGAATATACCTCGCGTGAACCTGGTAAAGGACACTTTCAAGGTAAGGAGGATGCTGTGTTTTATTTAAATCAGTTACAATTTCTACATTTATAGGGTGGGGTGAGACTTTCTGTCCCGATTGACATACGCATGTTTTGGGATATGTTTTTATTTTAATATTATTTTACCTGTTCGGCCCTGGAATCAAGCAGTAAAGCAAAGACTGGCATGGAATATAATTGACGTGTGAATAGCCCCTGAGGTGGGGCTATTCAGTCAATCAAGCACACGTTAATTTCTTTAGTCTGAAAGGTAAAATATTGATATTACACTTACAGATTTCGTTTTCCAGCGGAATATGTAGCTGAATGGCATGACCGGTTGGGGTTTCAAAGATATTTCTGTATAATTAAGTCTCTGATTGTGATGTAAGAAAAACTAATAATCGTGACAGAAAGCCCCTCCCTACCCTACTCAGTTATTGGCTGAAAATGTAAGCATTTCCGATTCCTATAATTGAGCGACTTCTTTTGTTTTCTCGAAATGATTGATTGCTTCCATGCAATAAGTCCATGGAAGGATACATAGATTTCGGCTTCAGGTCTTATCATATTTGGGGCAAATTGGCGACATAACAATTAAATGAATTAGGCATTTTTAGGCTGGTTGTTTTGCAAGTACTCGGTTTGCCGCAATTATTCTTTGACTGTTGACCTAAAGTCATGGATAGATGTATGGACAGCCCGTTCAGGGCCAGAAAATGATCGCTTTTAATACAAAAAGAAGCGGAAGCAGCTCGTTTGTCATAATCCAGTCTTCAACCCCTTCATTTCTTCTCTTCCAAATGTCGCTCACACTTGGAAGTATGATTGAGTTTAGTGGTGCTCTGCTCAGGCTATGTATGAAGGACAGACCATCCCAATATACAAATCCCCCAAATTCCACTTCTTGCGAAACGCTTAACTTCCAAGCCTGCCTTTAAAGCCCTTTTCATGATACTAGTCATGTTAAACAATGACATGCTTCGGCAGATTATACAAAAATGGCACCCCATCGAGGGCCTATGTCGCTTAGTCCTTTCTGAGACTGGACGCTGTGTCGTTCATACATTTAGAAACGGGCTATATTCCCCTGGGGTAAACTTTTTTTTATGCGATCGTACCAAGATCAATAAAAGTTTCTTTCATTTTTCACAGCGGGGAACCAGAAAACGGAGATGAGGAGGTACTTCCTTTGTTTTCTTATGTTTCCATCATTACTAATGTGCCTCTTTATCATAGCCAAGTTCATTTGGACTTCCCCTTATGATCAATATGATCTATATCGAAAGACTATTGATGGAAGGAGAGTTGTTTTGTTCGAACAGTTCGATGCTGCGGTGCAGGCGCTCCAAAAGACAAATTGGTCTGACATGCGACCAGGAGAGTTCCAGTTACATTCTCCACAATAGCAGATGGTTACAGAAGTTTTCAGTTTTCCAATAACTGATGCCGCTGGCAAAGAGGCAATAAAATTGAGAATATCCAACATGAAGGACGACGATTGGGAGATAGAGGCACAGCGACTAACACACAAAAATAAGGAAATGAGTAAATACATTATCATGACGGTGGCCAACAACGGACACAAAGATTTCACTCTCAATTGGATTGCCAGTCTGAAGCGCAACAACTTTAATAAATTTATCATATTTTGCTTGGATTCTATGTTGTATGAGGCACTTACCGCGCGGTACTTGAGTGAACATGCTGTCGTCACTCCACGAAAATGGCTACATAGATCAATCACATCCGAAGAAGTGTCCTGGGATACCCCCGCCTACAACGTTTTAACTCAGTCGAGAATCTTTATTATTTATGAACTGCTGAAGTGGGGTTACACAGTATTCCTTTCGGACGTTGATACTGTCTGGCTGAGTCCCGGTGTTCTAGCGCATATTGATTATACATTCAATTCAGCGGAAATGGCGTGCATGATCGATGGTATGGACGACATTGATGGTGTTTTCTATGTTGTCAGACCTAGTGCGACAGTGATGGAGGCTTTCAAGAAGGTGATGGGAATGTTCAAAGTTTGTAAAAGTCTAATTGATCAGCCAGCTATAAACAAGGTGATTGGGGAGATGATGCACATAAAGTATTCCAAGTTCCTATACCGCCTCGACAAACTCCTATATGCAGATGGTGAAGTCTTTTACAAACTAGGATTAAATAAGAAGATGACGATTCAACCAATGGTTGTCCACGCCAATTACTTCGTGGGAGCCAAATCGAAGAAGGAAATGCTGCAGTCCAGTGGAATGTGGTATATCTATGAAGGTGGCAATTGAGCCTTTATCTGATAGTATCAAAGAACATTTCAGAAGTTAGGGGGTATGAAAGCCGCGCTCTCATTGAAGCAAACATCACCTCATTGACCTAAAGGTATATAAGGTACAGGTATATAAGGGAATCCTATACGGAATCGTTGCAAGCACTCATGCTGCGATGTTGACTATTGCCAGTATTGCCAAACCGGATGAAAATGCGAAGTAAGTCATTAGAATAAATATTTCGTAATTTATTTAAGTTCCAGTAATTTCTTCGAGTCCTTTGAAATAAATGCATCGTTATGATGTCATTTTTATTGTGAAACTTTCGTCTCTAGATTGTTCTAAGACATTATCCTCCGAAGCTAAAACAAGAACTTTCACTTAATCAGTTTGATTGAATTCAGTGGTCGATATCTACACTTGCCATGGTTGGAACTCTTGGTTCCAATACTTTATTGCAAGTGTATTTCATGCCCTTTCTAAAGATACTAAATTTGAAATTCACACGCAATTGTCTCATGCGATTTAACCATTTGACGGGAGGAACAGTGTGCAGCACAACAACGCACATTCCCTTGGTTCCAAGCGTAGCCATCTGTGCACTGTTCCTTCTGTCAAATGACTATATTTCACAAGACAATTGCGTGTTAATATAAAATTTGATATTATTCTGGTTACTTTGAATGAGTGATTTTGTCCATTCTCCCCATTCATCGATTTACAAAATCTCTTCACGTTGAATGTATCGCCGTGCTCTTTCATCATTCGCTTTCCGACTTCCTAAGAAATTGTGGCGTAACACAAAAGAGTGCATAAAATGAAACAGGGCTGACACTTCATGGAATTAGCAAAGGGTTTCATGACACCCTTCTTCCCTGTGATCAAAGTGTCATCGCACCCATGAAATTTATTGAATATTAGTTCCACAGACACACGCGTATTTTCCCCCTCATGACCAACGCGTTCATTTAGTTTACACACTCCTAGTGTGATCAGTTGGACTATTGACTTACTCTTTGGTACTCTGGCTGATGACAAAGTCTTTTTGCTAGTATTGGTCAGTAGTTTTATTTAGTTTCTGTAAAAATATTAGGTTAATAGCGGCCTGCGGCAGCTACGCTGGCCGTCTAATAGGTGGAAATTTGAATCGTCTGTTGTGAGCATAACGTCTCCTTGACAATCCTCTGTTCATCGCATTACCCATTCGGAACTGAACCGCTTCATTACATTTTCTGGGAGATTCTGTTCCTAAACACCATCAATCAATGATATTCCGGCTGATTGCCACACTCTTTCATTGTGAACGGTTTAGCACGTTTTCGTAAGACTCAAGACGACTTTGCTGATTTCGTCTCCCAAGCACATTCAATACTTTTACATCACCGATTAGCTCATGGTCTATTAGCGTTAGCATATGGTACATGATTCTGAATCAGTATTGATCATTTTCAAGAACTTGTTTGAAGGCAGAGGGAATGTAGTGCTCGCGCGGCACAATGCTAGCGACTAATTACAGAAAATGCCTCGCCACCGCATTACCCTGAGGCTCTGAAAGTGTTGCTCACTGGTGCTAAAGTGTAAGTTGCAGCAGGAGCATATTTCCGCTGCGAACCAAATGCCTCCTCCCTACATGAAAATGTACAGCCTGACATAGCTCGCTGCGACCAACAACTGTAATGATTGCGATGACATGGAGAGGCATAACATTCTGAGTTCTGTGGTGTAATGGTAGCACGCCTGACTGGCAAGCAGGAGGACCGGGATCAATTCCCTGCCGTCCCCGACTTGAGTCCCGTCCAACACTTGAGTGTTGCGTTCCTTGCATCAAATTGCTCAGCAGGCTGCACGGCTCTCTTATTCCGGAGCTCAGCATTCGCTGTCTCTTGCTGTTCAGCGGTCTAGGCGGATCTACCCACATATCATTGCTGTTCATCACTGATTCTAGCCATTACGTTTAGCACCGATTTAGGCACTTCGCATCGAAATGCAGTGGCAAACGTTGTTTTCGCACCAGACCAACTGTATTTTACATAAAAATAGCCTATTTGAAGCAAAAAAGGAGGTTTCAACTTCTGAATCGTGCTAAGCATTGCACTGAATTTACCATCTTTTTCATTTTCCATTACGCATAATTGTACTTTTTTTCATTGTGTAGCCGATTTCCTTTCTCCTTTTAAAGGCAAATTATTCCAAATTAATTGCACTTCCATAAGCAAGTATATCCAATCAATTTACAGCTATTGAATATGAAATCTGAATTTTTAATGTATCTTGGTAAGATTACGCTCTATTCCCCTCAGTAAGTAGGGTGGAGCTCACTTGCGATCAAATGAAAAGTACTCACTCAAATGCGGAAAGGAATTCGGCCCGCCCGTTGGGGTGACAGCCACGACCACGACCATCACCACCGCAGCTTTTGACTTCTTTGAATTAAAGTATTAGATTATCCGGAGAAGCGAGGCTTTTGAATGGGGGCGGGTGAAGGTTAGATAATTAATCTATGGACAGAATCACTGTCCCCCTCCTCTCTGCCCACTATCACGGGCTTTTCGAGAGATGCTGGGAAATGTATTATTTTTCCCTCCGTTATAAATCCACTTAGTCTCATTCAATGCCCAAATTCGACCACGGACGAGTCTTCCCGAGCTTGAACAATTCATACTTTTTTGGAAAGGAAGTGCTCCCAGACGTCTTGGTTCTGCCTGTGTGCTATAATTAATTTGTCATCCTGCTTTTTTTTATTTACGCGAAGAGTTATTTACAGGGTTTTCTTCTTGCAATGAACTCTTTCTAGAGGGTTCATGGTTTCTTTTTCCAGTCCCCTCATATTCTAAAATGAACTTCGTGTCATTCCATGCTAAATCAAGACAGCCATTTACCTCACGCCCTCCGATTCCCTTGAAAGAAGGATGCCAAAATCCTATGTGATTTTGCCTAATCGCCCCCCACGACGAAACCGGTGCCAATCGGTAGAGCATCCAAAGTATTGCATAAGTGTCAATGGTCACACCATGATCCGATGTTGCCCTGATCCACCAGAATGCGAAGAAATCAGGCAGCATAGTTCGGTCGATTTCGACAAATAAGTTTTCAATGCCTGCAAACTCGGAACCCGTGAATCCAAGATGTCATACACATTCTTTCAGTATTGTCGAAAGTAGGTGTTCTAAGGTAATGCTCATCTCTTGAAGTGTAGTGTAATATCACCGTTACCTAACCTAACCTAACCAAGCTTGTGGCCCTCTTATGGATGAGGGCAACATCGGATCACGATGCGACCATTGACACTCATGCACTATTGAGGTCCTCTGTCGATCGCCACCGGTTTCATCGTGGGGCGCGATTATGCCGAAAATGAACATCCTCCTTTACTAAACTTGTAGTAGCTACTGAAAATCATCCCATGCCTAATTGCATTTTTTTACCTCAAGTGCTTCCAGCGATATGGCAATTTCAAAGTGACTAAAAGTGATCAATTTCGGGTCAAGTCGACATTGCCTCAGTGAGCATAACGTTTGTTCTAATCAACATTGACAACTGAAATTGGTATCACTTTAAAGGTCTTTCCACTTCCTTTCAAATGATGTCATTTAAGAACCATCAATAAGATGGTGATCCTGACCTTTGACCTTTAATTACAGAAAAGGTCATTTCCATTTCCTTCGAAAAATTATCATGCTATTACCAAATCTTTCTGCATCAGTGCTTAAAACGTAAACTTGGGACTGTCGTGGGATCAAGATATACGGACAGTACTGCAGCAAGTGACCATAATTCTTAAGAGAATGTAATTGATATATCAGGATACATTCAGTTTCAGCAAAATTTAAATAGAATAGAGTTGCATGAAATATCAGTATTATTTTTGTAATAAAAAGAGTGGAACGTTCTGGAAAGTTTTAGAACAGTGGTGAGCAACCCGTGGCCCACTATTCCCTGGTGTGTGGCCCGCGGGGCTTTACCAACTTACTTTTTTTTTCTTCTCTGTCTTCTGCCATCTGGAGTAGAGCGCACGTGCGCTCTAGGATTCCAATACCCACTGCAGGAGAAATGGAAGCAATAAGTAAAATATCAATTTCCATCTATTATTTTAGTACATGGTTTACTAAGCCAGGCATAGGATTATTTTGGCATTCAGCCTGTAATTCAGTAATAATACAAATTAAGAAATACATCTGAATACTCCCTCAGCTCAATAATATCATCTCATTTATACGTGTGCCAAGTTTCATCTTTCCATTTCTGTCCAATTCACCAGGACAATTTTTTTTCAAAGCATCGCCCCTCGAAAAAATTCCCCCATGGGATGTATCGAGACTTAACCTTTTTATTTAGCTTTCACTCTGATTGCCTTGATTGCCTGTAATCTTGCAATGCAATCACAATCACTGCATCTGATTGCCTTGATGATCAATCAAAACTTTATTGCACCATAGCATGGCATTTTTGTCAATTTGGTAAATACAGAATATATCACAGAAGCTTTTCCTCTATTCTCGTTGCCCATTTGGTCAGAGACATTGTGTTTTTATTACAGGAGAGTAGATGATATGTGTTGGCTGACTCCCCACAAAGCAAACATACACATCCTTCTTTTGCTTTGTGGAAGGCTTTGGTTTTGCAGATCTTAAAGTGAAATCCATGGAGGGCGTGTCGAGTCAATACATGTCGAATCTTGTCGTTTGGTCCAGTCCACTGGTCTCCTGTTAGGGCCGGTGTTTTCCAAAAATCTTCTTCAATGTCCCTTCTCTTCCCTTCAATCTCTCTTCTGTATTGCTTGGTTTGCATGTTCTCTGAGAGATTCATTTCACGTAGCAGATCCTCAACTAGAGTTTCCTGGTGGCACATGGCCAGCACCAGTGTATTGGATGCACTTGTGGGCAGGGATAGCATTCGCTTCAGGAAGGTGGTTTTTGCCCTATCTAAGGTGTGCAGGTTTGCTGCTTTTAGGTGGGGTCAAATAGGTTCTATGGCATACGTAAGGATTGGTCGAATTTTGATGTTGAAAAGTTTGACTCCTGCCTGAACAGACAGCTTGCGTGGATTGGGCAGGGAGAATGTTGCTCGTGTAGCTCTTACAACCACGTTCTTAATATGTTCTGTGAAGCAGCAAGTTGTCTGGAATGTGACCCCTAGGTATGTGTATATGTAATATGTTAGTCATATTTAGGGGATGACTATCAAATTCAAAGACATCTGTGTTGGCCCAGCGACCCCCCCTCCTAAACTTCATGATTTTTGTCTTCTCTGAGTTGACCACGAGTCCATTTTCTTCTGACCAAGTTTGTAAGGCCTCCAGACCTTTTGCTATTGCTTCCCGGGAAGGGGCAGTGAACAGTAGGTCATCTGCGAATAGCTTCACCTTCAGGGAGGGGTGGGCCGTTTTGATGGCAGAAGAAAGATCCCAAGTGAAGCAGGCAAAGAGGTATGGACTCAGGGAATCCCCTTGAAGTACTCCCAATTTCTGTGCGATTGGCTTTGTTCTTCATAGTCCATCGTCGACTCTGATGTAGTTATCTGACAGGATGTTCTTGAGGAGTCCAAGAAGTTGTCCCCTTAGTCCTAGTCTCATAATCTTGTTGATAAGTCTCTCCCGTGGGACAGTCAAATGCCTTTTTGAAATCCACAAAGGCTGCGTAAATGAAGACGCGCTTCTGTTGTAACTGTTCCTGAATGTCCTTGATGAGATCTTGGATGGGTTGGATGGTGGATCTGCCTGGCATAAATCCATGCTGTTCCTCGGGGATGTAGTGGTCCAAGTAATTCCATAGCCGACTCTCCACCATTTTGGTCAGTATTTTGAAGGGGCAGGAGAGCAGCGCAATTCCTCAGTAGTTGTTTGGTTGATTTATTTCACCTTTTCCCTTGTAGAGGACTTTAGTCGTGCTGTTTTTCCAGTCTGCAACGATTCTCCCTTCCTTCAAGCATTGGTTGTAGATGTTCGTCCAGAGGTGGGCAGTGACATCAAGGCTACCCTTTAGGTGTTCATATGAAGGTAGGTCAGGGCCTGTTGCTTTCTTGTTCGGCCGGGTGAGGATTATTTTGATCACTTCACTCTCTGTAAAGGGGCGGTTGTAATCTCCTTCTCCACCCATGCGTAGGAAGTCACTTGGGACTCAAGTTCAGATAGTACGTCAGGTAGGCTTAAGAGTGCTGAGAAGTGCTTTTCCCAGGTGATCAAGGGGATGGGGCAGCTTTGGTTCACTCAGGTGGGTCTCCATTTCCATGGGGTGTCCTCAGCTTCTTGTAGGAGTTTCCTTTCCACTTCCTGGTTGAAGTTGTATTTTTTCCTCCGGATGACTTGTTTCTATCTTCTATGTGATTCCGCGTATTCTGGACAGTTTCCTTGATCCCAGATGACTTCTTGATGTCTCATCAATACCTCGTGCTTAAGCATATAGCACTCCTGGTCAAACCATTCCTTTGCGATCCTTCCCTTTTTGGTTATCCTAGGGGCTGCATTAAGGGTGGCCTGTCTCAAGAGTTCATAGGCCATGTCCAGTTTGCCTTCTTTTAGGAGCTCTTCAGCCATTGTCAGTTGAGGGTCTTCTGTCAAAATATTAATGTCAATCTTCCATTTAAGCTTAATCTCTGTAATAGGAGGATGCCTTCTTTCCTGCTGTGGGATCTTCCACCTGACTTGGATAGGGACATGTTTCCTTAGTGGGATTGAGGCTGAGTTGTTCACAGTGAGGTACTGGAATTGTCTAATCCTACCACTGGGAATGCTTGTAAACACCAGGTCAATAACACTTGCCCCATTATGGCATATATAAGTTGGGCGGTGTGGGCCATTGAGTAGGTATAGTCCTGCCGTACTAGTGGCTTCGTTTAGAGCAAGAAGCTTTTCGGACTTACTGGAGTCAACTCTGGTATTGAAGTCCCCCATCAGGATTATTGGTTGGTCATTTGTGGCTTCTTGAAGTGCTGTTTCAATCACTGCCGCAACTTCATCTGGAGATGCTTCAGGTGAGGCGTAGCAGCAAGCAAGGGTGGCATGTGGTGTTCTTATGATGACTGAGGTCTCACTGTGATGGACTAGTTCGGGTTCTAAGAAAGGCTTGCAGGCTATACAAATGCCGCCCGACGCCTTACCTCTACTTGCAGTTGGCCTGGCAAGGGAGTGAAATGAGTAGTAGCTGTCAATGTCCATGGGTTTAGTAAGGAATGTCTCTGTGAGGAGGAGGATGTCATGCATTCCAAAGATGTTGTCTGGGCTGAGTTTAATAAGGGACCGCAGTCCCTCCACATTCCACAGGATGGTGTTGAAGAAAACATGTCTTCTTTTATTGACATCTCTTCTGTCACCTCTTGTTTTTTCGTCTCCTCTTCTTCTTGTTTTGACGCGTGGCCCAGTGATGTGGAGAATTAAGTTGCTCACTAGGCCTAGGCCTAGTGAGCAACTGCGTTGGCCTGCGTTGCACATCACAGAGAGCATTTGAAGGACAGTATATTAAAAACCTAAGCTGTAGCATGTTGCACTTGAATTGTAAGCCCTTGAATAGTATTTGTATGACGCCACACTGTTTTTGGAGCATAAAACAAAAATAATGAAGCACTTATATTGCTATAATATTTGTCACCCTATATATACAGGGTGGCCCAAAAAATTCCAGAACTTTATGAATCGGCAAACTGGACAACATATTGAGTACTGTCTTGAAATTTCAGTGTTTCATATTTAATACATATAGGTGGTTTTAGGAAATTTTCAATGTAATTCACTGCACCAAACAAGAAAATGAAATCTTTCCAAACAAGTCATCAAATGAGCTAGTGTGTCAGTGCATTTGGTCTAAGTGCTGCCTCATTGGGCCATTGTAGAGGCTGTCATGAGTGTTGCCAGGGCAATGTTATGTTGAACTGCTAGAACAGTATACTCCAAAGATAATTAAGAGATATATTTTAGGCCTTATATCAAAATAAATCTTTAATTAAGGTTAGTCATGTTATTTTGCACACTAGCAATTTTGACAGCACAGGGAAGAGAAACTGCTACTCAGGTAGTTAACTACCAATCTAATTGAAATTTTTGTGACATTACCTGCAAATATTGGATGAGAAACCCTGAAAATTTTCCAATAAAAAAACTCATATGGTATTACAGCTGCAGGCAATTAAAGTATGGCACCTCCTTCTTGACCACCCAGTATTTATGGCAGGAAACATATTGCCTTAGTTTCCCAAGCCACAGTAACAAGAACAACAGTCAAAGAATAGCCCTCCATTCAAGAATCATAATATTGAATTGCTGTTGATGCCAAGTGGAAGAAAGTGCATAAATTTTCTGCATAATCTTTTTCTTTCACCATATTAACATCAAAATTGGTGATTTACCTTGTAGGGGAGGAGGAGGGTGTAAAGAGTATGGAAGTTATGAGAATCATAGAGTTCATCTGCTTGGAGCTTGACCTGCTGCCAGTCAGATTCCTCCTGTGGTTTCTTCCCTGCAGAGGATGAGATCATTCCTGCAGCTGCAGATGACAAGGATGCTCCAAACCATCTCCAACCTTTTGTCTTCTCTCTGCATAAAATTTTTTTTATTTCTCCCAATCTCCAAGATAAAGATCACTTTCAAAGCCAAATGAAGTTCTCAAATATTCAAGTTTCATATTCTGATGCAATATAAGATACCAGGCACAGGAGACTATTACACAGAGACAGCTCATCACTATGCCCTGACTAGAACACCAGCTAACCCACCATCCCATCTAAACCAATATACGGTTTTGCATTTACAGCTAAGCATCTTCAAATGTCCCATACCCTAAGACAGAAGTACCAAGTGCTATGGATCTTCCTTCCCATGCACACCAGGGCCTGCACTTAGAAATGAATTGGGTTTATTGGGTTCGAATCTGGGTCCCCTGCCACAGAAGCCTAGCTCATTATCATCTGAGCTACTCACCTGCCCCAAAATATTGTGTCACATTTATGTTTAGGACATCTTTAAAATTCTTCTGGCTTTCCTCCAACTTCACAATGCCATCCATAATGGTCATCCATTGATTTACCACAATAGCAGGAAAACAATACCTTTGATCTTTCATTCTTTCCATCCATACAACAATTACAATAAATGAAGGTGGGGGGAACAAAGAGTCATTGCTTCAGCAACTAATACATCCTGTATATGTTGACCTAAATGTTACCTTTTCGAAAGCTACCAGCACCAACGTGATGCAACAAATGGGAAACATTAAGATAACCAGAGCTTTGTGAAATAAAACAATGGCAGTAAAAAAAGGAGATCCTTGCCTAATAGAAAACATGACCCAGAGAGGCCTCCTCATGGGACGTGCTTTCAGGAACCACCAAATTGGCCATATACTCTGGGACCACAAATCCCTTCTCCAATATCTTGACATCTTCTCCAGCTGGAGAATGTGCCCAGAGAAAGGAGCTAGTGGAAAGAAACAAACCACTCACCATAAATAACAGACACTGGCATTGTATGCAACACTTCTGAAAGTCTTCGTGCAATGAATGGGCAAGCGCCAAGCTGCACGGTGGCAACTTGAAAGCATTCCATCTCACAATGGTAGAAAATATAGCAGATAACTCCTTTAATTCAAACATTCTCTATTTCTTCATAGTGAGCAGGACAATTCCACAGAATCACAATGCAGTATCATAAGTTTTGAGTGTTTTCTCAAAGAAGAATGGTGAAGTAAAGAAATATGAAGAAATAAATCATATTAAATATCAAGCACTTGAATCACAGAAGGTTTTGAGACTGAGATCTGTGCATCCATACAGCTTCATAGCATCCTGACATGGTTTTACAAAGGCCTTCATATCTTCTTGCACCTGGAAGGGAATTCCAAAATGAGAATGTCTTTTTAAAAAATGTCTCTGGAGTTGATACAAAAGTGGTGAAATAAATTTCTTGGCACCCAACTGATTAGTCAATGGAAGACACTTCTCGTTAACCAATGATCCAACAATGAGAAATTTAAAGACATTTCAATAGAGGTGTGATTTGAAGTTTTACCCAAATGTCTATATGCATGGCTGAAAGAAATTAGTTTAGAATTGACAGGGGATAAGAATAATCTCTCTTTCAGCATCAAACCACCTTATGCATTTACTGGAGGGACACCTCAGTCTGACCTGACCTTCAATAAAGAGGCACTCTCAATAGGGTGTTCCCAATCCTGTTATGAACACTCTTTCTGGAACTGGGTTTGCAACTTGGTTTGTTCTGGGTTTGGAAACCAGTGAAACTGCTTGGAGTGCGGTGTCAGTGTTATGATATTCCCTTATGGTTGCCTTCATGAAAGGAACAAGTTTGATATTTTGATCTATTAAAAACAGCCCATGCAGAATCTTACTTCCAATCAAGAGGTAGGATTGTTCTAATTAACCAGGACTTGTAATTTCTATAGGAACGCAAAGTTGGAAACCACTACCAGCCAGATTGTGCTCAAGGAACATTTCACTTGGTACCTAATGGCAATGGTCACAAGCACAACCATATGTTTCCAGCCAAAGAAATTCAATTGAATGCTTTTCAAATAGAACTACAGATGATCTCACTTATGCAGAAGTTGCTGTTGCACTTGTAAGAGTGCTGAGACTTGTGCTTGGGGGATACCTATCTCCAGAAAGTCTTCTCTTGTCAGAACAAGGAAGGCATACTCATCAACCTGGGGTGGAGAAAGAAAAAGTAAGATCATGGTAAGAGAGAGACAACAAGAAGCACTGCAAAAATTCTCAACAAAGACAAGGTCATGGTTTCACCTCATGTTCCTTCAGCAATCTTTCTGCATCTTGGAGACCATACTTCTTCAACAGTGCCATCCAAGAGACTTCTTTGGAACAACTGAAATCGAAATTCTAGTTCTTTTTACTGGAATCTACAAAAAGCAGAGAATACAGTCGCAGTGTTCTCACTTTTGAGCATTAACAACCATCTCTGGTAAGGATGCTCTTCTGTCCCCCTTCCCTGCTGCCAAGCATAGAATAGCAAAAAAGAACACATATATGTATGAAAATTCAATAACATGAATACACTTAGAAAAGGAAGAACTTATCGCCAACCTGCACTGTCTTCTGAAAGGGAGCATTTGGATAAACCTAAGTTTTCATGTGAAATTGACAAGACTCCATTCTGTCGCTTCTGTTTCACATCTGATTCCTTTCTTTCCCGGTTTTGTGACTTCCTGCAAATGTTATGAATGATCAACATCATGTCTAAGCTAAATATCACACCTGATTAGATATTTCTATTTGTTTGCTTTGAGATTATCACATTAAAAAATATCCATGAATAAAATATAAAAAAGTTGTTTACCTATATTGTCAAATAGGGCAAACAAGTCTCACATACCAAATTTAAAGAAAATCTCTGCAAAAATTGAAATGTCTTCAGTCATCCACAAGATTCAATTCATTCATAGGCCCATAGACTTCAACTTGATGCCATCAGGTATAACTCAAAATAGACTCTGGTCCTGTGTCTGGCCAAAACCAATACTCATGCCAAATATCACTGTGTTACCCCCATGAGAAGAAATGGCATTGCATGGCATGGGAGAAAATCTTGAACAAATCATACATGTAAAGAGAGTTTTTAAAAACAGAGTCTCAGTTTTTCCTTAAGTGCCAGAAATTGGGAATGGCTGGAGAGTGGCCAGATGCAAAAATTGACAGCAACCACAAACAGCTCTATCATTGTCCTCTCCTATAATATCTGGCTTTCCTACATTGTTTTTTACCATTCAATAGATGTCTCAAAGCATGCTGTAGAAGCATCAACAAAAAGCAATAAACATGAACATTACCAAGGCATGATAAACAGCTTCCTCCAGAAGCTTGTGGATTCCAAGTTCTCCTTGTTGAGAGCAATAGCTGAAGCTGAAGGAGAGGAAGTGAGTTTGAGAGAGGAAGTTGTAGATGCAGCAACCCTCTGACAGAGCAGTTGAAAAAGTTCTTGATCATTTAAGCCAATGTCAACAAGAAGAGCCACATCGAATGCTGTCATTCCATCTTTTGTCTTGTATGCCACATCTGCTCCTGCTTCTATCAAGTATTTTGCAACCTCCCACTTCCTACAACAAGGAAGCATCATTCAATGATTATCAAGGTCTCTTAGAATTGCCTTCAATTTAAGGATAGTGAATCACCGATGAAACAAAGCCTGCATGAGAGGAGTCCACCCAAACTGGGGTTCAGGGTCATCCAGTGAGGCACCTTTGGAAATCAGCAATGCCACTGCCTCCAAATTCCCATTCATTGAGGCGTGTAAGAGAGGACTATCCTCATGCTTCATCCCAGAACCTCCTAGGAATTCCCAAGACTTTCCCTTGGTTACTGTTTCCACCATGCTGTCCCCTGAACTCTCACTCCCAGTCTCACCTAAACAAGATTATACACATGATAAAACCAAGACAAGCAGTGAAATGGAGACATAACTTGAAAACTCTGCCACAAACACTGACATCTTTTGGGTCTTCTTGACGTTAGAGGATGCAGTTTTTTAATGATTGGTGGAGATGATAGAAAAGGTGAGCCTGCAGCAAGAGAAAGAGCTGTATCTCCTCGACTGGACAGGACATTTGTGTCAGCACCCCATTCCAGCAGAAGATCAACTACTGCTTCATGTCCAAGAAGAGCAGCAACCATCAATGGTGTCACACCTGTAAGTTGATTCAGCAATGGATGATGAAAAGTTATATGCCTTCATACAAAAAACTAGCTGTGGCCCATGCAGCATCCACAGTTCCACAGGTACCTAATTGAGACCAAATGAATTTCATCCCATAGCTTTCAAATGAGAAATAACATTGACATTTCCAACAGCAATATTTCACATAAGCAACTGGGGACATATCCCACCAGAAGACACCTCCTTATCCTTAAAGTTTTAGAGCCAGCAAGTGAACAATTTTTAGGCATAAAAACACATAATGTGAACCACTGACTGGGCCCTTCTGCTTAAGGTTATATTCCCATGACTGGAGCTTGGCCTCATACCTGATCGAGGGCAAGGAAGATTGGGATCCGCTCCATGCATAAGAAGAAACCTGACAACATGAGCATGACCTCCAAATGCTGCAAAGATGAGTGGGGCAGGAGAGCCAGAATTGATGTCCTTTACATTAGGCCCAAGGAATCGAAGCAAGGCTGGACTCAATTTCCCAATGGCAGCTGCATACCCTGCTGCTGACACCCCTGATGGAGAAAAAAAGAGAATCATCCTATGACTATCCCAATGGTACATCCATAAGCTCAGACTTTTCAAATTCATCACTCATTATGAGTGACAGTTGGCAAATAAACCTTTGGGATCTCTGTATCATACAGACTATTTATCATTGATTCACCAACTTCCAACTGACATGGAGTTTACTTTTAATGTCTTATGTGTCATTGAGCTAATATCATGGATGCTGCCATGTGATGACCAAAATGTGAGTGCTCAGGAATCTGGATCTTCTGGATAGAAATTTTCTGAAAGATAACAGTTGAAACTATAGTTCTCACATTAGCAATATGATAATTATTGTCATTTTATTATGCAGACTATCAAAAGAAAACAACTTAATACCTGCAGGGGAAGACATTGAAGAATTTACCTTCTCCAGTCAACTGTTCCAGGACAAAAGGTTCAGGTCATTGCTATCCTTTTCAGAGGACTTCCCCTTAAACAATGTTCACTAATGGCCTGCCATCAGGTCATTTCATACTCCAATATGATGCTGTGCTATCAATTGAGGAGTTCTCTGGAAAAGGGGCCCATATGTGCCCATACACCCTTTATCCATATCCGTGTCCATGTGCAGCTTTCATGTCATCAGATAGAGTGGTCAGCAAGTAGTTAAGATGAGTATTCAACAAAGGAGAAGCAGATTTTCCTATGCTCTCACTATACACTGTTTTCGGATTGAATTGGTACCCCCCTACTGTGGAGAACGGAGAAAACCCAAGCTTTCCAGACGATCCTCAAGATGTCAAGCCTGATGCTCCACATGGTTGTTGGATGGTTCTATTAATACTTCACCTTCCTCCCACAAGGTGTCCTGCCTGTACTCGATGGAAGCGCTCCTAGGGGGGGGTACCAATTCAATCCGAAAACAGTGTATAGCAGACCAACTGCCTGGCAATTTCAATATGGCTGCCTCCATGAATATTCCATTAGCACTTGCATGATGAATGATTTTGGTGGAATTATTTCATCCTTTTAAACTGAAAATGAAAATGAGGGAGAAAACAGACATGAGGATGGGGAAAGAAAGAGGCCCAGTCATTCGAGCCTTTGGAAGGATATGAGAAGTTAGAGATTTCCATGAAATAGTTGCAGATTCAGATAATGAATTCATTAATACTGAATCACTGCTGAGCAACTGGCAAATGAAACGTGTCCTGAATATTCACATTTTTCTTGCTATTCTTTAAGAAAGAGTTTATATAAAATCTATCGATGCATTTATTGATTGAATATTATTTTTAGTGGGAAAGAAGTGGTGAAAGACTCTTTGGAAAAAGTTTCAGCAGTGCAAATATGGAAAAAGGGCCTATGTGCATAAACCCTTTCTGCCTGCATCCAAGCAATGTGAGATAAAGAAATTAATTAAGTTCATTTTGAAAAATGCATGAGATTCCATTTTACTGATAATTAAGTTTTGACCAGCTTCAGATTAGTTATGGGAAGTTTTTATCGTTTATCTCGAATTGCATCCTTTGCACATACGCCCTTTTTCTAGAGAACTCCTCAATTGCTAAATGCAATGGAACAATTTTTCCAGGTTTGATAATGAATTTTTATGGCAGTTACCAGGTAAGAAATCAATCTTTTTCAGCCCTCCTGGTGAGAAGCTGAAAAACTTGGAAGTCCGAAGATAAACTTGATGATGCCATATGAAATGAGATTTGACTAAATAGCTATCAAAACAGGTTGGTCCATTGTGCTCCAAGGGGGGTAGCACTATGATTTGAATAATAAGTTTTAAAAAATAAGTCATATAGACTCAAATTGCAATCAAGTTTTATGTGAGATATTGAGGAACATACCTACGTCCTCAAGTTTATGGGAATTTCTGGCAAAACTAAATTCTTGGGGCTAAAAAATCTCAAAAAATGGTCCACTGTGCACCACCCTTTCCTAGATCATGCCTTCGTTTCATTAAACACACTAGTGCTACTTGCGGGGGCTGGTTCCAAATAACTTTTCAATGGGATGTCGTATGACCAGTACATTTACAGGCCAGCTATGGCCCAGCGCTAGGCCTATTGCGGGAGGCTCCTCACCGAAAGCATTGCAGAGGCCAGGCGAAGTTCCGTTCCCGAATTGGTGTATCAACACGTCGGGATCCTGTTCGGCGATGGCATGGAAAACGGCAAGGACTCCATCAGGTGCTTCTTCCATGCTTTGGCCTAGCCCTGTGCTAGCAACATCTCGATCCTCGTGCGATTACTGTCATCAACCCGAGAGAAGAGGGTAACATTAGACCGGAGACAGGCAAAATCGCACGTGCACCGCACCCCACTCTACTGTGCAACGCCATGTCCTATCTTCTTGTTAGATGCTCCGTGCAGATACGATGAATAAACATTTCTCCCGATGAACTTGAGCATGGGAAATATAAGTGATGAAAAATAAAGATAAGCAAAATGAAGGATAATCTTTTGAAGCTTGGCAGCCTGTGGCATGGATCGCCCGGGATTTCGATCAAGTACAATTCAGTGCTTATATGTATGAGTATTGCTCCTCCGACGGCACCAATACTACTTTGCGTACGCAAGCACGCGAAAGGAAAGAAGGTATCCCTCTACTTACTGGGACCATCTTCACCCAATAAACGCCAAGTAACGCCTGGAATCAGAAGCGTACAGAGGTTCTGAAATGAGCCTTTTTTAGGGTTGTAGATGGGGGGGCAGGGGATCACAAGCAAGGGACAGC
>CAJPEV010003134.1:0-34277 GCA_905338385.1 Darwinula stevensoni | reverse complement strand
GAACTGCCATAGACAAGTCTCCATCCTGTTCTATAGCGATTTTTCAATTGATTTAATCCCCCTTACTTCCTTCAGCATGGTTTCATGTGTCATGCAACTTGAGTGAATTCTGCCATCTCAATATTACCGACCTTTAATAGTGTTGAAATGTTTGCATCACAATTTTTCTAGGATGAGAGCTCTCAAAGTGACCTTGACAGTGGGAGGATATGTTTTGTTCCCGGAGCCCCGCTTTGAAGTGGAGACAAACAATGGGGAAAGAGCTCTGTCATTCCTCATTTTATGTTTAGTTAGATGTCGCCCTGACGACCTCTGCCTTGGGGCTATACTAGAACAGGTTCCTATCTCCCATGTCTAACTCTTCCCATTGGGGTCAAAGACACTGTGCCACAGGCAAGGGATACTAAAGGCAATGAGGCAGCGTTAGAGGGAAAGGCAAGCGATGGGGACCCCACCCATGGTGCACAGATGTAGGCCTATTTGTTTTTGAAATATTTTTTCATCAATTTGTGATATTCAAGGTTCCGCAAATGTGGAGTATCCAGCGATGAAGGGGGTAATTGGGGATTGAAAGTTACGTAAGGATGAACCATGTACCAATCAGAAAATCATATATTTATGTCAAACGGAAATCATAAATGATATGAGAATTGAATGAGAAACATTCAGCAAAATTCAAGTCAGCTTTCGTCACCACATCCCATGACGAAAGTTCCGAATAAATTATTAAACTGCGCAAAATTTACCGGTTTTATATTTTTCATTAGCAACACTGATAACATTNACCGGTTTTATATTTTTCATTAGCAACACTGATAACATTGGAAGCCTCATAAACATGAATGGGCAACTTATTTTCAATATTGGCAACGTGGGAGCTTAGGAAACATATCCTCCCCAGTCACGATGGCTCAACTCATTGCGCGATGGATATCAAGGGATCATGATCCCGTAAATTTTTCCAGCATAAAAATTACTATATTCGCATCCGTTCAGGATAAAACATGCCCGGCAAAAAAGGTCGATCAGTTTTCTTCGTCATAATTACTTTGAAAATACCTCGTTCTTGATCCCGGTAGGTCGCGATTCAAAGAAGTCTGGGAACCGCTGCCGTAGGTTCGACGATGACCACTCCAGGACGGTGATGCAGTAGAAACTCGTGTCGTCATAACGAATGGATTCCATCCATATTGAACCAAACGTTTACGGCCAGTTATGTCTTACTGATGTCTCGCAATAGCTACGACTTGTGTGACATTGGGATAAATAAAGTGGTTCAATAAGAGCACTCTTTGTTGTTAGGCTATATCAAAAAGTACTGTATTCCCTTGGGTCGGAATGATGGGTGCGAGGCGGCAGGACTCAAGTCAGGCACACGACCACGGACATGGAGTACAGGATCGTGAACGGCGGAGTCTTTGTACATATGAAATCCAATTGAGAATGAGTATCAGGGAAGAGATCTCACCTCCGTGATCTACCCACCAGCGCTTTCTGTACGAGCGAAAAGTCAATATCCTCGTCCATAAACTTCCCGCCGTTTTGTTGTGATTTTCCCATATCGGTCGAAAGTAATTTTCTCGCTTCATCAGTGCCTCTCTGGGGAGTGATGGAGTGATTTTCCCGGTGTCATCTTCCAACCCTTCCAGTGCTTCCGGATTTACTTTTACCCCCCCCCCCCCCCCCCCTTCCCTGCCGCTTTTATCAGCGGTGTTGGAGAGAGTATTTGCAATCATCACTAATTGTGAAGAGGTATAGCGATGAGTGAAGCCGACGGCGCGACATCCCTTCCTGAGCGAAGTCCTATTTACCCATGTCTGTTAATCCAGCATTCTCTTGTTTCTGATTGGTAGTTACCTTTCCCGGAAACCTGATTACTAGGTTATGGAACTTTTTCCACTCCTGCCTAGGCCTGACCCCACATATTTCCATACAGTTTCAAAACATTTCATGCAAAGGCGGCTATCATTCAGTTTAGTAAGGCAAAAGAGAAACTCACCATCATTTAGAGAAGGCCTACAAAAAAATCATCCATTGAAACCACCATAATGATTCAAAAGGATTAAATACTGGGTAATAAAAGTAAAGGACTTACTTCCTTGGCAAGAAAGCTACTATCTCCAACCACATCTGGACCAAGCTTTGAGCTGATCTCACTTGTTCTGCTGGTATTCATATTTTTTATCACCTATAGCACTGGCAAAATATTCCATAAGGTATACATCTACTGACCAAAAGGCCAGCTTGAAAAGAATGATCCATTTCCTTGTACACAGACCTGTGAAGGAAGAGAAATGCTTAAGATTAGATCTGTGGTGTGAATATCCTATTGTCCCTCATGTCTTGCAGCAACAAGGTTTCCCATATCTTGGCTTTTCATTTTAACCAGCATGCTGGCTTAAAAAAAATGGGTCAACAGACATGAAAGTTCAAAGTAAGGGGAGTCATTCAGAAGAGAGGAAAAGCAAGAATGAATGCACAATAAAGGCAGTTCAGGATGCAGAGGGATGAGCTGATGTTAATAAAATGTTGCATGTTCAAAGCATGAGGGCTAACACAGATCAAAAATAAAAAAAACTTCATTTCTTTTTAGATTGGACCCTTGATGATAAGTATCAATATTATATGAGATTGCAGGGAAGATATTTCTCAGAGCTAAGTTTAAAAAGGAGAGATTTTACCCTACATAAGCCATACTACTAATGCCTACAGTAAAAATGCCTACAAGAAAAATTGCCCATTTGCATATTTCCAAATATCTCTTATGACTTCTTTTATTGGTAAAAACAAATGCATTATATTTTCAAAATGTCATATATAACCATTGAATACATTAAATATATCACATCAGGTAAGCACCCCAGTTTCTGGTCTGCTTCGGTTGTTGACCAGGGAGACTTAAATCCAACATAATTAGTTAATCTGGCTGTTTTCAAGCATTCTATCAACATCTTCCTGTATGAAGACCTATTACCAGTGTTTCCTGGTATGCTCACAGAGTGTCCACTACCTATGGGAGTCATATCAACGTGACCAAAAACTGGGGTTTTTACCCAATATCAACTCAATAAAACATGAAGACATATATTCCCAAGACATACATTCCAGAATGTTTCAATGCTGGATCTATGAAAGAATTGTTTCTGGGAATGCACAGGAAAACGTGGGAAGGAAGTCACTTGAGATAAGATCTGGTGATTGGGATTATGTTACTAATTTGCCCATCCTTGGACTCATTTTGATAGCAATGAGGTAATTGAAGATGCTAGATATGAGAATGTCCAGTCACCTGCAATTATCTCAAAGGTAGGAACATATTGATCCTGAAGAAGGTTGAATGATGTGAGGATCATGTGAGAAAATCTTTAAATAGTGTTTTGGTAATTGAAGATGCTAGATATGAGAATGTCCAGTCACCTGCAATTATCTCAAAGGTAGGAACATATTGATCCTGAAGAAGGTTGAATGATGTGAGGATCATGTGAGAAAATCTTTAAATAGAGTTTTAGACAAAAAAAACTGACAACTCTTGATTGATCCCCTTATGCCCCCTGTGAAATATGGGGAGGAGAGCAAGATGCCATTGTTCGAAGTACAGTATCTACAGATGGATGATAGAGTAAAATAAATTCCTTTCAGTGCTGATTCTGGTCAAAAACACCCAAGGGAAGCAGAAGATGCCCAGCTTCTGAACTCGAATGCAAAACAGAGACCAAATCCAAAGGTCAAATTTTTGTCAATAGCTTGCAGATTTGGGGTAAAGCTTAAGAAAGTTTAAAAAAAAGAAAGGACAGCAAAGGATCCTACCCCAGAAATTTGTCTGGCAGCCTTTGTCTTCAGGGGGTTGAGGCCACAAGTCTGTCTAACAAACCCTATCAAGGTAATTGATCATTTGACTGTGGCTAAAAAAAAGAAAGGACAGCGAAGGATCCTACCCCAGAAATTTGTCAGGCAGCCTTTGTCTTCAGGGGGTTGAGGCCACAAGTCTGTCTAACAAACCCTATCAAGGTAATTGATCATTTGACTGTGGCACTGGCAAATGGATTTAAGCTGGGATTGCTTCTGGGGTGTTAGATACTGCCTCAACTATTTACATCTGCACCGTAGCACCTGATGACAGAAACTTTCTGGATAGGGCTTATAGACAGACTTGTGGCATTTATGCAAGGTCGAACTTAGCATAAACATTTTAATTGCCACCAATTTTATATATTTCAACTTTTACTATTCCAGCAATGCAATCAATAGCATGAAACAATTTGGAGAATAAAGAAAAATATTCAAGTGGGATTTTTTTGTACTTTGTAGGTATGGCCATTTTTTCTGCAGGTGTTTTTTCATATACGGTGTTTTCACTTGAGTCAATACATTTTTTCACTTGGCTTTAACACTCATGCATGAGGAACGTCTCATGGACATGTGTCCAAGTCAAGTGAAATATTGTCTAACTCGAGTGAAAAACACTGTATTAGGCTATAGGCTATAGCACTGGGGTAAGAGAAAAGTAAACGGCAACAAAGACTAACTTGACTCATCAGTACGCCTTTTATGTATATGCCTGGGCGTATCTTTAGTCTTTAAGGCTAGTCTTTGCTTTGGTCCACTTTCAGCCAGCTAGGCCTAACTTAAGGTATTCCTTTACCGCCTTACACTAATGCATCAAAGCAAGTCTAGACTTAGCCTAACGCAAGGCTTAGTATCCAACGGTAGCGATAAGTCAAACGATCAGGCCTACAGCCCATCCATTTGCGGAAATGTCGAAACCGCCCTAAAGAAGCCTCAAAGTCGCAAAACCGAGACACTTCGTGATGCAAGCACGAGCGCCGGGTGATTGCAAGATGAGGTGGCACCTTGTCACGTGTATAAGACTCGTGCAGCACGCCATCATCAGCACGTGACCTTTTCTAGTTTGTTCGCTTCCTCGAGATTTCCCCTTAGCACCAAAATTGAGAAAGATTAATTTTTTTTTTACCAATTCCTGGTCTTTAAGGAGAAAAATATGTCTGAAACAGACTTCCCTCAGTCCTACAGTGCTTTTCACTTGAGTTAGACAATTTTTTCATTTACTCAGACACACGTTCATGGGACGTTCCTCGTGCATGGGTGTCGATGTCTAGTGAAAAAGTGTCTAACTGAAGTGTATAGGCATAGTATACATTTCTATCTTTATTCTCGACAATGATTCTATCAGCCCCAATGTTAAAATCGACCCTGCAGAGTGGTACAGATGAATTCGACATTTTCCCAGATAACTTCGACACGCACGACGGAGGTTGTGCTTCTCCTAATCAACGCATTAAGGTAACAATTTCGAAAGTCGGATGAAAGCCATTGGCCCTCGCAAGAATGTGCAGAGCTCAACCATTGGCGTAGGCAGAATTTTGCCAAAGGAGGACCAAAGGGGAACAGAGAGGGGAGTCTGAAGGATTCTACGGCGCAAAACTCTGCGAAGAGTACAGGAGTCTCATTACTTCCGGTACACCCTTTGTATAAGCTCAGCCTTCGAGTAATGAAGTAAACCTAATTATTTCCTCGCTCAAAGTCTCTCCTTGCATTAAACTCATCACCTTACCCTTTTCCTTTAGGGAAGACAGCAATCACTGGACGTCACTCGATTGTCGCCGACTACAGCTTCAGCGATGGAAGGGAAAACGAATTTGAAAGCACGGTGGATCCGGCAGAATTCAGCGTCCTCGTTTAGTCCCTTCGGATCTCATCGAAGATTTTTCCTTGTAGCCACTGTCGGAGATAATCACAAGCCCTCAGATAGCAGCAATATACATGTGGTGGATAAGAAGCATCCGGAAGCATCGAGATAGTCGGAGTCCACTAGACTGTGACGCGACCGTGATACGATCGCATTACGGTTGCGTACTGACGAAGCTGTTTTTCAAGTCCTAATCCTCTTTTGGGTATCAACAGGTTGATAGGAAGAGGGTGTCCGCGGAAGTCCTTCAGAATTGCATCAGGTCCCGGTCCAGCGCCTCCCTTCCTGGACTGAGGCACGTATCCATTACGACATAATCCGGTATAATGCATTACGGATGCATCCTGAACAACATTTTAATTGCGTCCCAGTCAGACCCATGAATAATTTTTCCAGAGTTACTGAAACAGAGAGGTAAGTGGATACAGCACCGAGCAAGAAAGACAATTCTTTAGTTGCATATATTTCAATAATACGCTCGTATGCCATAAATTCAGTAACAATTCCACCTGCAATCGCCAAATATAGCCAAAATATCACAAATGAAAACTAGAGAGACATAGCTCTTTCCGATGACACCAAGAACGTGTACAGTTCTACGATTGGCACCAACAGCTGTAATTAAAATTTTCGTACAAATTGTTAGTCACTTGTCATTCACGAAAGCGAACCTCGAGATGGAGCCGGAGAGGGAACGTCCTCGTCTCACCTTGTAGTCTCTGCACGGCCCTATCTCAGCTGGAGCAAGAGATAGGATCGAATGCGAAATGAAAAATCTGCTTCCTCGAAACGAAAAAAACATTCTATATCAGCAGTGCCCAGAGTCCCCACGGAGTGCTGGAGCGCTGCCCGTGAAGCAATTTGAGAAAATAAAATAAAAAGAGAGAAAAGACAGTGGCACGCACAGGGAAGAGTTGCCGGGGTAACTGCTCCCAGCATTATTCAACCAGATAATACAAAGCCACTGAATTATTTATTTTTCGTATCTCCAGTTGATATGGAAAGACCCGACATGTGACATTCCAGATGAATAAGAAATACTTCAGTTAAGTTATATTTTAAAAACTTCCCTCGCTATTTTAAATGTAGAAGCTTTCCATAGCTAAAATAAAATCTTAAAACGCAGTGAAGAAGCAATTTCGTCGTTTATCCTTCCCATGCAATTCACTTTGGGACATTCTAACATTGCTGAATGGACAAGGCAGGGAGCCTCAGTGGTGAAGTTGGTTTTTGCTGAATTCCTCTCTTGTGCAAATACTGTCTTGTGCTTTGCATTTTTTTTGTAAAACGAGAGTGCCAATTTATTTGTGTAAAAAAAATCCTACCATCACCGAGCGAACCCATTTTTTTTTGCAAGTGACATCTCAGATGAGTGGAGAGTAACTGAGGCCTACAGGAAAGCTTGAAAATTCAATCATTTAAAATGCAACTAGAACCATAATAACACAAGGCAAGTGTCATATCAAAAACGAATTTATTCATTGAGACCGTCTGTCACCTGCAATCTCCCTAGTAGCACATAAACCGAAACAACATGGATTCAATGTTGATTCAATATTATGTGCTACTAGGGCTGCCATGTGCTGATTGCTTCTTCACTGCAATTTGTGGTACTTTAACTTGGAAAAATTATTATTGTAATTTTTTTAGACATAGCGAAAATATTCATTATTTATCCAAGATGTCACAGAAAAACACGAGGCTCGCACGATATCGGAGAAAGCTTGAAAATTTAAATTGGCGTATATTTTTCTTGACAGTGCAGAGCAGGGGTGGGCAAAATACGGCCCGCCAAATGATTTTATCCGGTCTGCCACTCTGACAAATAGAAACATGTTAGTTAGTTTAGTCATAGAAAGGACCTAAATTTTTATTGCAATCAATGAATGAGTTGAACTTGCTCTTTTTTTTTGTCACTATTAGGCCCTCTTTCCCTTCCTTTCCTCTCCTCAACTCGCCATGTTTCGACTAGTCTTTTCTAGAATGGCGCTTTCCTGGGATTCAGGTTATTAATTATGAAGATGTCATGCTTCCCAGGATAGCCTGGCCCAACTGTCGAACCTGTCAACTCTGGGATTTGTGGCTATCTGAGATTGGGAATCTAACTGTTCCGACCGAGTGAGATTTTTTATAATTCTAGCCATTTGGATGGATTTTGTCACAGACAGTCCTAAAGGTTACACCACAGTGCACTTTAACACTATCGAAGATGAATGACATGAAATGTTTTTGAGAGGGATATACTTGGCAGTCGTTTTGTGAGAATCTGGATGGTCGAAAAACGAGATGCGGTAGAAGAAGCTGTCGACCAGTTTTTATTGCAAAGGAGGGAGTAGGACCGACAAGCAATGATTGTGCTATTGAGGTATTTTCTGAGATACTGAAGTGCGGCCCTTAAAGCTCACCAAAACTCGTGAAGTGGCCCTCCGGCAAAAATAATTGCCCACCCCTGGTGTAGCCTACTCTGTAGACTCATGAAGCTTCGCTCAGCACCCCCCCCCCCCATGCCCCCTTTCTTGGCTTAGAAGAGCCTTAAGCGCAGGCGAAGAAATACCTACGATAGGAAATAAAATTGCATAGTAAAAATGATGCACCCTTTACATGCCTCTGCACTGAAAAAAAATCAGTGTGTCAAAAGACATTTTAAAAAAGTTTGCCATGGTTCGCCTGGGCGACATTTTACTGCATCTGCAGACACGTTGGAATGTATCCATTCTTGTGACACGTTTTATCAGGGCCGGTATGAAGAAATTCTCTCATGACGTTTGTCAAATGACCAACTATATCGTGTCATTACCCTCCGTATGGCTTCCACGATGATAGAAAGTCACAGGTCCAAGCAGATTACAATAAGCTCGTTGCCAAATATTACTTGGCTTCATACCGAGCCAAGCGATTCCAAAAAGCCACGCCGTGACGATTTGCCTCGAAAAACTCGTCCAAAAGGCAATAAGACTCGGGACCGATAGCAATTGCTGGCATTCCACGGAGTCGTGCGTCATTTTCCAGGAGAGCCCCAATGCAAACTTGATCCAGGACAATGCAAACAAGGATTTCGTTACACAAGCGAGCGAGTCTCAGACGCACTCACGAGGACAAACTCCGGAGAAGCTTCTAGACTTTCAAATTAGAGCGAAACGAATTCGACAGAGTAATGGATGGAAATATATAAAATATATAAATAAAATAAAATCGAGGACTTCATCCCCCTTGACATTATTTCCGATACAAGAAAAGGCAACTGGAACCTTCATTCCTAAATTTAATGAAGTGGTGTTGAACGAGAAGCCAAGACGGTTATGGTGGATGCTAATTACTTGAGGGGGGTATGTTAATTACATGGACGAAACCGTTCGAGGAAGATGGGACTATTCCGCGAACTTCATGGCTCATTGACCCGTAGGGTGAGTGCTGCGAATGTAGGCATGGGAGGTAATCTCGGCACTTTGCAATCGTCAAAATTCTGTTTCCACTATTAGTTCCTTAGGCACGGGTAGATAAGTATTCTCAGATGGTAGGACTAATGTTAACACGTGCTTGGAACAGAGATTTGTTGTGGTTAATAAATAAATAAGGAAATAAATAAATAATAAGTTGTAGAAAGGGCCACCAACGACCTCTGAAAATGTTGCCCTTTCTCCCCCGAGGTTCAAGGCTACGCAAGATGTTTCGGCTGGAGAAATCCTCATCCTGCTATGATTAGGATTGGATTAAGGATGGATTAAGAAAAGAAGGATTAAGAATGGTAGCCATCAAATCGGTCTTCGAATTTCCGAAATTTCCAGAAAGAATTTTTTTCAGAATTTCTGAAAGTTATATTTGAGAGTAGGAATTTTTATTCTGAGCGTAGAACTCGGAAGCGACAAAATATCGATAAAGTTTTATTTAGCTGATAATATTCAGTTGCTAGAGCACTGTTATGCCTGTAGGATAAGGTGGCCTACATCGCGATACGGTGGGCCTACTTCATGGGCAAAAATGACTGGAAAAGCAGGTAAATGTTATTAAATAGAAAGTTTTGCCGCGTTTAGAAACCAAAATATTTGCATTGACAGTGATACGATACCTGACAGTATGACTTTTAGTACTTTTTTTTACAAACGATACAGCGCTTTTGCGATGATTTATACACCCCCCCCCCCTCCCCCCCAACGCTGGCGCTACTGCCGTTTCGACTCTAGGGACATCAACTAAATACCAGTTCACGCCATGCTTAAGACCGGAAGAGACTTCAGCTCCGCTGGTGCTGGTAGACAGTGTTGGGCGGTAACGAAGTAAAAGTAACGCGTTACAGTTACTAATTACTTTTTTCAGTAACTTTTTTGGTAACGAGTTACTTTTCAGGGAATGGTAACGGAACTGGTAACTAGTTCCTTTTCCATGGGAAAAGTATGTGGCGTTACTGTATCGCGTTCCTTTTCTTGATTAGTAACTGATTTTCCTGAAAACATCCATCGCTTCATGACAACATGCGTCCTAATTAATGCGAAATGGGGAGGAAAGGCGGGGACACGAGATTGCCCTGAGAAAGCACGGCTTTTTCAGCGCAGGTTTCTTGGCCGTACCTACAAAAAAATATTTTCTTTCCTTCCCACGAACATCCAATATGAGAAAGCACGTCCAGATGAGCTCCATCGTGTCCTGACCCCATCCAGACAACCTTCGGTGAAACGTTGGGTCTTCGCGATCGGCGTTGGATCTGAGAGCACATCTGCACGAAAACCTCTCGCATGCCCAAAACTGGTACCTCTCTTCAATTTCGTCCGATTAGCTTTCAAGTGCCCCGTTCCATCACCCTCTCAACAATCAGCAGACTCCGTTAATACTTGGAAGTGCGAGTGCCAGGCCCAAGTGTGGAACCTAACTGAACATGGAGTAATTTGCGAGTGAATTTTGCACCAATTGTAACAAGAACACCAGTGGCGGCTCTTGATATTAAATATCACGAGCCGCCACTAAAGAACACCTCAGACAATAGTCCCCTTATTTCATGGTCGGAACACCCTCGTCTCCTTGATTGCGTCTTGACAGGTCCTAATGCTTACATGTTGGCCTACGTATGGGCTGACTCTTGTTACCTTAGGTCTAATCGTTCTATTATTTTTCGAACACCCCTCGTAATTACTAACATATTACAGAAACATTATTGAAAATGTCCACCCCTGGCCTTCACACATGATTTTAAACGATCAGACCACTCATCCATCGCAGTACGCACCACTTCCATTGGATATTGGCTGCTGATTTTGCAAGGGCTCCCTTGAGACTTTCAATATATGGATGCCTTCTGTGGTTGATCATCAGTTCCAACTCTGCCCACAGTTTGTTGCCCAGTGGGTTCCAAGATGGCCAATCGGAGGCCTTGATGAACTTGGGGACATTGCTGGCTAGCCACTTCTGCGTCGTCCTAACCTTGTTAGCAGGTTCGGAGTCTTGAAGGAAGATCCAGTTGCCCCCATTGAACATTGTTTAGCTGAGAGGCTTCACTGACTTCTTTAAGACTTATTCCTGGTACACTTTGGCTGATGTCTTCACTTCTTGCTTGCAGAAATGCTTGGTGACACCCTCATAAAACACCCCCCCCCACCCCCCCTCCCCAAACCTTGACAGAAGCAGTATGGTGACCTCTCTCCACCTTATGGATGACTTCTGCAGCTTTCCAAGAATTGTGGGCATACACTTGGCCATTCTGCCAGTTAAATTTTTCTTCAACAGGAAGATTTTCTCATCAGTAAAGACAATTTCATGGTGTCTGTTTTGCGCGTACCTCTGCAGCAGCACTTTCGATCGCGACCTCCTGATTTCTTTCGGAGATGGAGTCAGCATGTGTCCTGTGCTTCTTCGGTAAGCACACATCCTTAGGTCTGATTTAATCAACCGATACGTGCTTCTAGTCGAGATGGCCATTTCCCTGGACATCACTTTCTGCTTGCGTGGAGGATTTCGCTGAATCCTGTTGCTAACTTCTTTGATGACTCGTGGTGTTCTGGCAGTGGGTGGACGTCCAGATCTAGGGCGGTCTCGTACTCCCTGAGTATCATTGTAACGTTTGATAGCACGATAAACAAACTGCCGACTGATTCCAAGTGGCTGCAAAGTCTTGAAATTAGTGTAGGTTTTTGACCCACTTTGTGCAGGGCAATCATTGCTATGCGATTCTCTTTGTCACCCCACTCCATGCACGCAACACAACAGCCAAAATGTTACCAAACAATACGGCAGATAATACATTGCACGATTACTAGGTTACAAGTTTCTAGCTTCTTTCGCTAGAATGCAAGGAACATGTAAATCTTGTAACAGTATTTATGGCAGAACTAGGTACATTGTAAACAAGTTAGTGAAAATTCATTTTTAATCACTGTATTGGATTTGTGCAGTCTGTGTCTGGTAAACAAGAGAAAAATGACCAAAAATTTTTCTGTTTGGCAAAATCGGCATTTTTTTAAAACTGACTTTCTTTTTTTAAAACTTTTCTGACTGTCAACACATAATTCCTGTTACATAGCCTATGGGAAGGGAAGAGGTACAGGTACAGGGAAAAGAGTGAGGCATGAGCATTTATCCAGTTCGATGATGATCATGATTCAATTTGTCATGAAATCAGTGGTAACTTTCACTTTCAGCGCGTGCGTCCAGCTTCTGTCAAAGAAATGGAGAAGCTATAAAAAATATATATATCAGAATATTCGCTTGGGAAATGTAACTATAAAAGTAACGTCTACTCGTAACTAGTTACTTTTGGTGAGAAGTAATTCAACTAGTAACTAATTACTTTTTGGATTGAATACTTGTAATTGTAACGCGTTATCTTTCACAAGTAACGCGCCCAACACTGCTGGTAGGCCCATAGAGAACAGCATCTTGCATCGAAAGGGTGACACACCTGACACATCTTTTTTTTTTGCCTCTAAATTCCTGCGGCAATGGTGGCCTTGAGACACACCAGATCCTTCCGGACCGATCTGGTCGGTTTCCAGCAATCGTGAGGATTTTTGTTCCAGTTTCTCTCGGCGCAGTCCTCGGAACGCTTTATCTTGATAGTCATCCATGCTCCAGAGATAAAGTCTCCAGCCTCCTTAACATCACGAAACGTGATTGTTCCAATGCGATCAAGAGAACGTACCTTTTCACTATCATAAATAGCCAACTGTAAAAAAAAGGAGGATGATTTTAGGCTCGAAATTGAATGCATTTTCCAATAATGTTCTTTTTTTTTTGCTTACTTATAATATGTTTTGGCCTGGCCGTGGGGAGGGGAGGCTATCTATCTGGGTCGTCCTAATCAAGAAGCATTTTATGGAGCAGGCAATATGCCTCTTCTGTAGAATCGCTTTCATGATGTGACACTTCTGACTTTGTTGCGTGCAAGAAGTACACAAATTTCAGTCAATACAGAAGTACACACTTTGATCAAAACGTGTTAACGTGTACACGTACCTCAGCGAAATATATATAAAAAAAGAGTAATTGAAATGATTGACTTGCTAATGACAGTTCAAAACAAACCAGATTCAGATTCAGAGGTCCTGGCTTTCCTATTTCATATTTCGTATCATATTTCGAGGTCATGAACAAGCCTTTACATGTCCACGACCTCTAATGGATGTCCGAGGTCAAAAGTTAGGGATAAAAAAAAAAGGTGCGGTAAAGTATTTGAGCAGTATGAACGTTATCTGGCGGTTACTCGAGCGAACAAGAGTCCCAGAACCGAATGAGATGGCGCATAAATCGCTACTTTAGGTATTAATTTCCTTATGTTAGGAATTAAATCCTTCTTACTTTTCATGCAGTACTTGATTTTTCCCCGCGCACCGCATCGAAATCTCTCAACACTCTTACCTAAAGCTCGCAACTCGGTTCTTAGGGATTCCGAGCAATTCTGGCTCAGAGTTTGTCGGACGGATGATCCAACCAGAGACTTCGTCTTCACACCGTCGAAGGATTTCGATGTCTTCCCCCCCCGACTGCGGGGCCGAATAGTGTGCCGTGTGGGACTCGGGATTTTCTTGCGGTTGTGTCGAGGAATGGCTCGCTGCAGCGGCGACTTATGTGTCATCTCACTCGGTTGTGGGAGTCTTGGTTATTTGAATGACTTGGTTATTTGATGGCGAAGAATATAATTAAGTGTTGACATCTCGATGGAATGCTCTGAGTCTGTCGATGAAAACAGTTCTGGATTGGTTCTGTTACCAGTAAATCAACTAATAAAAAAGCTATCATTTCTGGTATACATCTGGTGTCGGGTTTTGGAGGTGCATAGGCAAAATTTATTGCTTATTAGTTTACATTTATTTATTCAAGACCTGGACTCTGACCTACTTGTTGAAATGAGTGAAGACATGATAGAAATCGAATTGGAAATTTAGAGCTCCATGAAAAGTTTTTGCGAAATTGGAAAATTACGCCAATCGAACTTGTGATTTGTTGGGTGCTCCTGTTTTAGGAACAGATGCTCCTAAAACAAGCTTTAATATTGACAAGCAAAACTGCAAAATATCCTTTAGAGTTCGAAAGGTGAAAATTAATAAGCTCTCTGAGAACTGGCAGCATTCAGGGAGTCTCCGTCTGGTTCCTATACATCAGCGTATAGCCATTTTCCTCTGTTGAGGTTTCACTCGTGAAGCCACAAGCTCAATTCGTCGTATCTCTCTCCCTCGGCGACATTTAATCATGGTGATGCACTTCTCGAGACGTGATCTTAGCAGTGACAGTCGAACATTGCCTTCAGTAACGCCCCGCAATCGTGAATAGAAAGCCAAGTTAAATCGCCATTCTTGCTAGATCCGCAGAACCGAGTTCCAACATTTGCCGCAGAACACGTCCCGCAGAAACATGCATTAGCCTCAAAAGCGTCAGTAGGGTCACAAACCATGTTCGCCCCTTAAGAAATATTGTTGCATCGGCTTGGTTCGTCAGAAGTCGTTTCTTTACCTGCTGCTTTCGTCATTTAATGGCATTCATATTACCCTTCGTCTAATCCACAGGTTTTGCTTATGGGTTTCCATCGTATTCCACTCAAAAAACTACGAGGAGTGTTTGAAAAGTAAGGCCTGTTTGGGTATAACTTTTTTATTTCAAATCCTACAAAAATAAAAGTTGGCACATTCATAAAGGTGACAGAGGAACAATTGTCTGCATTTCGGAGTAATTTCTATTTCCAGCAACACATTGGCGCCTCCTCTCAACCCAACGTTCAAATACTTTTTTTTAAATTCATATGTTTTCTTCAACCACTCCATCGCATTCAAATAACCCTCTTAACACAGCGGGTCGATATGTCGGACTCGATGCTCGTCCCTAAATCCATTTGAATCGTTTGGCCACTATAGTTTGCGCTAGTGTTCGTCTAATTAAATCTTCCGTGATATTGACTACAGTAGCCAAATTCAGTCCGTATAAAAAGGGTTAAGGTTACTCCCTTAATTTCATCCGCACCATCAAATCGTCCTCCATGCAAACCATCCTTCATTGGTTCAAACAAGGGAACAAGTACAAACATTACTTGAAGCGATTGTTTCTTCATCAAACACATATTTCAACCGTTTATGAATGTCCACACTTAAACAGCCTTCCTTCACCAAATATTAATTTGCAGCTCTTTAAGTTTAGTTTCCATTTGAAAATATAATGCACTGGAACCAAATATGCAAGGATGAAAGAACCCATCCCTAATTTACATTCCCCCTATTTTCGTTTACCGACTACTTTATACTTCATATAGGCAAACAGGCATTACTTTCCAAACACCCCTCGTATCATGCTTGACCCCAAAAGGAGATATTCTACAATTCCCCATCATGTCTAAGAATTCCATGCATTGTTCATGGTGACACACACATTTTCTAAGTAATGTTCACTGCTGCACTAAACTTAGGGCTAAAATTAGGGCCAGGACATTATCAACTCCTCGGTGATTCCCGGATACGGTCAGGATTTTGAGACTTGGCTCTGAAAACTTCTAAGCTGTTCTGCTACAGGGATAACTAGAGAGGAAACATTTCTTTCAATTGCAGTTCTTACTCAATGCAACACCTTTCTCATCCTTGACGCATTTGACGCATCTTCGTGAGTGTGGGAAAACCAGCTAAAATGTATTAATTATACCAAAGGAGCAAATCCTTTTATTACATCACAGAATATCGGACCGGATGAGCTTCAAGGTAAACAGGAAAAAAAAAGTACAAATGTGTGCCCACCGATGTACTTGTTGAGAGGAAGCGACGATAAACCTGACTAGATCCATGTTAATGGAAATTTCACAAATGACATCCCCATCATTCAACCGAATGAATTCCCTCACTCCACTTGATAAAACATCCGCGAATGGAATCCGTCAATAACCGAATATATGGCTCAGGACCGATCGAATTTCATTCCCCGTCGGACACCACTCCAGTGGCATTCGGACCGAACTTGTAAATCAGCCTTCTCCCCAACACTGGCTGAAGAACTTTTCGCTTGTAGTAGTACCTGCAATGCCAAAAAGGAAAGACTAAGCATGAAAAACACGTCTTTCAGTTAAGCAAAAGTGCATTTTTCATAGTGACTCTGAAAAGCTTTTTCAAGAAAAGGCGGAGCTCAAAATTGAAGTCGAAATGGAAACCTCAGGA
Organism: Darwinula stevensoni; assembly: GCA_905338385.1. Classification (NCBI taxonomy): domain Eukaryota; kingdom Metazoa; phylum Arthropoda; class Ostracoda; order Podocopida; family Darwinulidae; genus Darwinula; species Darwinula stevensoni. The sequence goes on along the minus strand of CAJPEV010003134.1, from coordinate 17,957 downwards.
AAAGGGGACTGAAATTAAGCATGACTGCCACAGATAGTTCCAAGTGTGTTTCTTGGACCGCACGAAGGACTTGACACAACGACCAGTCTTCAACGATCATGCACAGCCTTCTCAAGGTTCAACAGATAGCAAGGAGTTCTAAGCATGAAAAACACGTCTTTCAGTTAAGCAAAAGTGCATTTTTCATAGTGACTCTGAAAAGCTTTTTCAAGAAAAGGCGGAGCTCAAAATTGAAGTCGAAATGGAAACCTCAGGAAAAGGGGACGTTCAAGTGCATCAGAAGGCCTTATTCGGCCCTTTTCAAGCCCCTGATAGCTCATAATGACGTCTGACCAGATCCCGCTTCCTTTAACTGTTATTTAACACTTCAGCTCAATAGAAATTAAGCATGACTGCCACAGATAGTTCCAAGTGTGTTTCTTGGACCGCACGAAGGACTTGACACAACGACCAGTCTTCAACGATCATGCACAGCCTTCTCAAGGTTCAACAGATAGCAAGGAGTTAGGGAGATAAAAATCTCACAAAAATTATACCTAATTTCACACGAAAATAAAATTATTGCAAAGAGCAGAATGGATGAATTTAAAATTTTCAACAACTACAAAGCTTTTCTCGCGTTGAAATTGCATGATTATGATCTGTAACGAAGATTGGAGAAGGGGGAGAGATGAACTTCCAGCTAGCATTCATCATAGCGAAGGACGGTTCAAGTAGAAGCGAAGTCATATAGCATATCAAATGCGCTGGATGGAATTAAGCAAGAGGGATCGCCTTCTTAGCTCAGCCCATTCTTCCCGCCACATGAAAACTTTCAAGAACCGTCTTAGAATGATGGTTCGAAAACCAAAAGAATATGGTAGATCGGTGACGGGTAAACATACAATGGGAGAAAATTCTACTTACTGAGAATAATGAACACAAATGAAGGGCAAGATACTTTTTGCCGGAGAAAAAAAAAAGGAGAAAAAACGCTCCTGAATCATGATTTACTGCATTACCTCATGAGCCGGCTCATCTTGTCATAGGTCATGCCGGTGTTGTCCCGATATTGGCCCCAGAGATTAGCCATTTTGTGGCTGTTCACTATGCGGAACGTCAACTCCCGTCGATTTTCCCACTTCACGATGTCCGTGTTCCCTGGCTCGAGGATGAGATCTCGAATGAACTCCCAGAGATGCTTCCTCTTGGGTCCGTCCCGTCCCCTCCTCCTCGGCTTACACACATTCTCCTCGCGATTCTCTTCTTCCATGTTCACTTCCTCTTCTCCTTCCCCATCTACTTCTCCATCCACTTGTTCTTCTGACAGACTCGGATCACTGCTGCAGTTGTCACTGTCCACATCTGCAAACATTCAATTAAGTTAATCGTAAGTACATGTACTTAAATCTTCTTTTGGTCATTGCCAGCACTCATTGGCAAAACCATGACAAAAAAAATGCAAATGAGTCAGCATTTGCCTTTTCTTTTGCCAGTTTCCCACAGGAGGATTTTTCTTTGTTCCCCAATTGGATACGAGGGTCTCAGTCTGACATCGATTCTTCCTGTAAAATCTGTGTAAGGGACATAAGTCCATTATTGTTGCGTTCTAACAAATGGCACAAATGAAAAAATAAATATAATGTATTTTGGCGCATATATTGTACTGGTCCATAGGGTGGCCGAAACTAGAGCATGCTGCGAGATCCTCAAATGATTATACTTCAATACGCTAAATTGGGACTTCATCTTATCATCTCAGTGATCAAAATTCAATCATTTCCTGAATCTCAACCAACAGTTTTCACTTTTTTTTTACATATTATTTTAGATTTAAACATGAATCCAGGAAGACCTAGAAGTGATTGTATTAGAGTGACTTTTTCACAGATTGCTTATATTGCATTGCTTATTGTGTAGTATATTAACAGCAAAAAAAAAACTTACCCCCTAAGATGAAACCCAGCTTCAAAATTTCATGGAGGCATCACCGTCGGCACCACCGTAGGGTATTCATGAAGTTGGGCATTATAGAGAAATGGCTAACTTCGTTTATTTCCTGTTCCTGGTTTTAGTGGCAAAACATACTGAAACGATACCCTGATCAGTCCCCACTTCATTTCTTTTAAATATTGGAACGAACTAAAAGTACAGTATTTCAGGTTCAGCCACACATCATTCCAGGCTGTGAAAGTTTTCTGCAATCTGATGCAAAATCCCTCGACGAATTCAAGCAAATGTCCATGATGAAGGGTGTGATAGGTCACTGGTCAATGACTAGGTCATTGCTTCGACATGAACGGTGTCTATTTTGAACATTTAACGAAATGAAGTAGTGGATTTTCCTTTGATGCATTACTTTCTGAACACCCTGAATAAAACGTGAAACATTGGCTGTGCAATATCAAATGTGACATATTGTACAAGCTCTACGTGTTGTACGTATTGCTCATGCCCAAATTTACAGGAGATGAAAACACAAAGAAATGAAGGCATCACATCCACCAAGAGATGGAGTGATCTGCACGGTACATCTCTACACCAATTTTCCCCTTGCTTTTGGGATGGATAGGGAAATGAAAGCAAGTCCTACCGCTTTCATTGCCTTCATCCGTGTCTTCATGAAGGGGAATTCGGGGACGAGAAGCTGCTCTTTCGCATTCTTCTCCTCCATTTTCCACTTTCACCACAACTCCTCCTCCTCCTCCACCCACTGTTTAAAGAAGAGCAGTTGACATACTGTGCCATTTTCAACTCCTTGGATGCAGCGATTCCCTAATAGTTTCATATATATTGCATGTTGTCTGCAGTCTACATCATGGAGGGGCCATGAACGGGAAATAATGTTAAGAACCCGAATATGCCTCAAGCACCTCAATATTCAATAACACAAAAGCCTTGCATACCTGCAGGAAACATGTTCCCTGTCGACGTTCTCTGCATCCTCTGCTTTTTTTCCTGATTTACCCTTGTTCGTGTTGCTTCCTTTCCCTTGGGATCTGACGAAGGTCATGTAGGAAACACAAAAACCTCATCCTGCTATCACTCTCCTGCACAATAGAGCGGTATTGAGTCTCTGACTGACATGTATCAAGATCTATTGCAGGGAGCACCTATTTCTCCTCCTCTCATTTTAGATGCACGTTTGGGATCGATGGTGTCTTGATCAAAAGTGGGTTGGGGACTTCACAAGTAGGGAAACGGTGAGATTAAAATCTCGGAAAAGCAACACGATTACCCCCATCATGATCAGCAATTCATAGGAGGATACTCTCGGAGTCACTAAAGAGCGAACGCACTGGACAAGAACGCATTGGAATGGCCGCCAGAGATCTCGAAATTGACAGTAAATTGAACTGCGTTCTTGATTAAAGCGAATACTAGGGAATGTATATAAGATTACTGTTAGTAACCAACCTTGTTGGTTGAAGTTTTCCGAAGGCCCAAAGACAAAATGCCTCGGCTGGTCGACGGATCGGGAATTTTCCTTCACTTTCCTCTCCTCCAGGTTTTGAAAGAGAAGGCGCCCATATTCGGGGTCTCGACGAAGGAATTCCTCTTCGTCCAGCGTTGCCAGCTGAGCCCCGGTGAGGCTGTTGAAGCCATACATTCGAATCTTCTTGTAGTCCACATTTCTTGTCATGGCCACTGCGAAGATCCAGTCAACGATGTCCTCCATCGTCCATTGGAGCAGGGGTTTCTCCTCCCATCTCCTCCCGATCTCTCCACCTATTGCAGTCGGAAAGTAGAATTAATCTCAATCCAAAGATCATAGTAACTGAGTGCATCCAGCAATTTCGTCTATGTTCTGTAATAGAGCGTTCGCCATTCGCTTTCAGATAAAAATAGGCATATCTCGTATTGCGGAAAGAATTCAATAAATCCTCCTTCGGTCGATGTATGTGGTTGAAAGAAAGTCTCGCAATAAAATGGATTACGTGGGCATGAGAAAACAAAGGCTTTCAAGATGTCTCATATCAGCTGCGGACCTACTGGAATGTCTAGGCCTACCGCGCACAGGAACGTGAAAAGGGTATATGACAGCGAGACTCCAACGTACCAGAACGATTTCAAAAGGACATTCAACGTTTCATCATGCGATGGAGGATTTTGGTAGGGAGCTCGATCTTATACGTACAAATACGATTAGCAAAAGCGCCAGAGTAAACTAGATTGCCGTTAAGGCGGTATGAGTTACTAAAAGGACCCTTGCCCTCACGGACTCCAGAATGGCATGGACGCCAACCAATCCCTTCGATATTCCTCTGTCGTTCCGTGAAACCACTCCGTGAAACTCCACCAGCCTTTCATATTGGTCCTTTGTTCCGCTATCCCTGTTGAATCACATTCAGCAACTATCCCTACAGGTCTTCGATGATAGATCTCTCAAGAGGCAGATGCCCAAGGGCGGGTCTGGCGGAAAAGTATAAGCCGGCATTTTAATTCAACAACCTACTATGTCCAATTTAATCTCATGATAATCGTAAACATCAATCGTCGTTGCGGTAAATGTTATTATTGCGATCAAATGGGGACGTCTGTGCTGCATTGCCGTCTTCCAATGCCGCGTAATTGCCAGACATAGCAACAACCAGCTTGCTAATTTGGCATTCTCTTCTCTCATGAATCGTGAGCAGTGCTGCCAGTGGTAGAAACCCCCAGAGAAAGACACAAAGAACCAGACCTAGCCCAGCTTTCACATATGAGGCTTCTGCGAGCAGGCATTCAATGGCAAAGAAATTCGAGTGTTTGGAAGGAGCAGATCTTAACCATTGAACCTGAAATTCTCATTTGCAATACTCGGACATCTCTTTATCCCCAAACGTGGAAGCATCACAAACATGTGAGATTGAAATCTTGCATTTTTTAATATCTTCTTGAGCGAGCTTCTTCAATCAACGTCATTGCAAGGACAACGGGAGAAATAAAAGATAGTCCAAAAGTTACTTGCCTCACAAATAAATTTATTTTGCTTAGATAACATTTGAGAAGCCCATATTTGCCATGTTTAACATACTTCTTGTGACATTCTGAAATGGAGATGCAAATCATCTGGCAAACTGCAATTTCGAAGTCTTTATTTACATGTACATACGAACACGTACGTATTAAACAAATGAAATTGAAAAAGGAACATACTGCTCCGGGTACAATAGCATTTGGACCACCCTGTATGGTTTAGCGACAAGTCACACAAAAAAGAGGGAAATCGCTAAGTTAAGTATCTGTAATTTGTACCCCCCAAGTTGCCATTAACACTCCCAGGCCCGAGTAGGGTAGTCTTTAGACCCTAATTCTTGATACCCCATACATTTTCTGCAATATCTCAGTGGAACTTTTTCCCTCGCGCTTCATCTCCCATATCCTCAAAAACATATAAACGGACACTACATAAGTATTGCAGAGGTTTGAAACTCTGAAATAAACTGAAATAGTTCGGATACCCCGCACGGGCTCCGTAAGTGCTGAATAGCAAGGGGGTGGGAAGATTAAATGATATTGGGAGGGGCGAGAAAGGTGCAGCCCCCTGAAGGATAGAGACCGGGATAACCAATGACTTTATTCTGGAATGATGTATTACTCGACGTTGACACAATGTTGTCATTCAATCATCAACTAATTGCTTGGGGAAAAAAAGTGCATTCGTTTAATTGGGAAATCCGGTTTCTCTCCTCTTAAAGGAACATCAATCTGTATTCTGTTGAGGAAAAATTCTCGTACTTGCCATTCCAAAGAATGGAGACCTCGGAGCCCTCGCAAATGAATAGACTTTAAAAAAAAGTAAAGTGGCATATACGGTAGAACGTGTATTTATAAATTATCTTAAATTAATAGTTCTAATTCCCATGGTTAACAGATCAAATCTTCTTTCGCATTTTTGCAATTCACCTCTAGTCTTTCCATGAAGGCATGTCTTGCAGGCTCATCGTGCCCTTCAAGCAAGATGAATAGGAAACATTTGGGGGGCTGAATGATGTGCCTGAATTTGTGTCGCTGACGTGAGTTTTCTTTCTTCATATTTGGATCTTCTTACTTACAGTACAATGTTAGTCAAAACCATAACCCATGAGAACCATCGCAAATGAGCTACTGACTCTCAGATCACTATTAACCCCGACAAAGGCAGGCAATACTTGCTTTGAGGTACTTGCAAAAAACATTTAAAACTTATTTAATATCAATACTTTAATGGTATTCTATATCTAAATACAAGATAAATGTACAGTATTTTGCAGTTAAAATCCCTTACTCTGAGAAAATGATTTTTTATAGTATTCGGTTGAAAACACCTAATACGATCTTCGTCCCTCACAGCTACGTCTCTTATTTTCAATTAATTAACTGTGAAGCATACGCGGAACCAACAAGTCCCTACTTACGAAAGGGTCCCTCTACAAGGCGGCAACTCGGAATAACGTGCGACGTCAGCAAGCAAAACCTTTTCCTCCAAGGAGCATGAGCTTGCTTCCGTGCGAGAAGAAAATAATCTCGAGTCGCTTTCTCCAACATTAAAAGCGATGAATCAGGGCTCTGTTACCTGAAGAGCCAAAAGCTCAGTGGAAGACACTTTACAGGAACGCACGAAATGCGGAAAGTGGATACTTGCATCTCTAACATCAACTTCGGGTCTGCGTTTCTGTAAGGACCACGACATGGATGCAATCGAAGGCAACTGCTATTTCCAGCGTAAACGACTAACCTCACTTCCAAACCAATATCATTCATCCAAAGCGATTCCAAGAAAGTTCGAAGGCTCAGAGAAGTCTGTTTCGAAATTATTTCAAATTAGCGAATTTGTTTGCTCTTCGGGCAAAGAAGCTCACTATGGTCATGCCTTCGGCGCTCCATTATCTAGGACTGTGATTAAATCATTAATTCATTTTCGTTTTAGCAAAAACTTACCGAGATTTTTATTATTATCGAAGTCATTACTCAGATGATTTCTTGTGTGCCTAACGTCAAATATCTTATGTGCCCCTTTTTGTCCAAGCGGAAAATGTATCTCGAAATATTTCTCAAGTAAGATTTTTCCTTTACTCAGCTATCAGGTACATCTGCGCCAAGTTTCAACGTTCTATCGCTCTCTGTTTCGTTGGATCAAAAACGATTTGGAAAATGTGCTTCTTGCAAAAAAAAAGTGCCGTGAGGGGTTTTCCCTAAAAGTACAAATTTGACTGAAATTAGTACTCGGAGAACTACGTGTCCACCCAAGTTTCAACCTTATACGTTTGCCCTTTTCACTGGTGAAAAAATATGTTTGGAAAACCCGATCCACTCAAAAGCTATGCCCTGAGGGGATGCACCACAAAAGCTAAATTTTCCTGAACTCACCACATCATTTCAGTTATGCATGTGCCAAGTTTCACCTTTCTATTTCTTCCCAATTCGTTAGGACAGAAAAAAAAACTTTGAACACGTCGCCCCAAAAATATATGCCCCCAGGGGATGCATCTGGAACTTCACATTTTTCCTGAACTCATTGTCTCAGTAGGCACGTTCATGACAAGTTTAAGCTTTCCATGTCTCTCCGTTTGACTGAGGCAAATATATATATTTAAACATATCTCCCCCAAAATGGGTGCCCCCAGGGCATGTATCTCCAAAGTCTGGTTTTTTCTGAACTCTGCATCTCAGTAGCTACTTGTGTACTAAGTTCCAAATTTCCACCCTCTGTAGAACATGGATAGAATTAGCGTCAGTCACTCAGTCACTCAATCACGACCGTCTATATGCATTAGGCACTTAACAATGATAGGTATTCTAGAAATAAATGCTCCCACACAGTGTTCTTCCCATTTCTATCAGCAAACTTAGTGTCATTAGGTTATGTTCCATTCCCATAGATAGTAAGAGAAAATGACATATTGCGATCGCTCTGTCACTTTTTTATTTAAATTTTTCTTTTAAGTTATCATTACGTCTGTCAGCAGTATCCATAGCAACTGGACAACACGACTCACACCGCATGTGCAGCTTTCCGCCTGGTTCGGGGTGTCCGTCTACGACTGAAACATCCACTTCCTTTCCAGCCTCGCGGATGACGGATCCGTAGAGGAGAATAGGAAAATGGTGCTGCTCGTGGCCACGTAGACAGGGTTGCTAGGCGTACGCAGGAAATGCTGTATCTGGCATCCTACACTTCATATTCTCCGAACATAGACCGGACACTCTTTGTCCTCGTCAACCTATCGACACGCGAAGTGGAGTTGGAACGTAGAAGTGAATTCCACCCTTCTAGCAGTATTTCCCCAACAACGGAACTTTTCACACTCTTGTCATATTTTCGTGTGTCACCGCTTCATTTGTCCACAGAGTTCTATCAGCTGAATAGGACGGTAGATTTGTTAATACCGAATTAACATGTCGATTTTTGCTATAAGTCGTCCTAAGCTTTCCCTACTCCTGACTTTAACTCTGCAAGCCACAACACACAATTAGCCATTGAAGCTACTTTTTCTGAACATCAGAGTTGCCACAAGATAAAAAATCCTACTCGTCCGTGTTTCAGATCAAAAACTTTTCAGCATGCGTCCTTCTAAAACACAAAACGGTTTTGTGTCTCTCCTTGGGAAAAACTTATTGGCTATTAAAGCCCCTGAAGAACTTTATAAACACCTTGAACATTTGACATGGGCCCAAAAGTGATCCAAGGTCTCGCTCACATTTCTTGCAGCCAAACCACACATTTTAACATTAGAATTATTCATAAATGAATAACTCCAACTTTCGAGTCTCGTGGATAGCCCTTTATATTCCAAGGGATTATTATGGAAAGGCCTTTTTTTTTCTTTCTCAGTGGCCTTCAACGCGCCCGAAAATATTACCGTTGGGTGGTTTGCCCCAACCGCATGGTTTGCATTAGGGTTCCCCTTCCTCAAACCGAGTCGGAGTACACTGCTGTGATGAACTGGCTCAAATTGATGCGATCCACGGAGGGTGAGAAAAGCAGGCTACTTACCATCGGGCAAACGATGCAAAGTCTCCTGGTGAGACACGCTGAATGCTGGAGACAGGTGAGAGTGAGAATAGCGTCCAGGTTTGTGCATCTCCAGCGCCTCGTCGCATTCTTCAAAAACGAAGTCTAATGACATATCGACAGGGCTGGGCACCGGGCTCGGATATAACTCCCACTACATTTCATGACATAAAAAAAGTCATACCGTGTGACAATATTTCAGGTCTAGGCTACCAGCTTGACACCAAAGCCGCACATCTCACGATTGAAACACCAATGATGGCATGCCAACGCTGATACTTTGCAACTGTGCAAGAATCGTACGACTCGGACGAGAAGAAACACCCCTTCGTACCCTCGCACAGGAACAAAAATGCGCTTTCAGGCATATATAAATGGAACATTCTTTTTCCATGCCAACACTACACTCTTCGAGAGGGCAACTGTCTACTCAAATTAATGAGGAATTGGTGACTAAGGGCAACTAGCAGCGAGAACATTTGATGAGATTTCAGAAGCTTTACTGAATGTAGAGTAAATGTTATACATGCAAACGATAATATTTCAGCAAATTCACTATTCAGCGAATGAACATAAATCATTAGTTACTGAACATTGTAGAGTACATTGGATTGTCTGAATACGGCCCCTTCCAATTACCTGTAATTATGATATATTCGTGACGAAGCACAGCGATGGCAATAAAACCTGATAATAACTTGATCCTGGTACCTCTTGCATAGCCAATACAATTCTACCGAGAGCTGAGTGACATGGATGAAACTAGCACGAAGAGTGGATTTTAAAATGGAGGTCTTTTCCATAATTTACACATTAGGCTTACATATAATATAAGGGGGTATATTGACACCGACAATCGAGTTCAGGTCTCCAGTACAGATATGCTAATTTCCTTCCCTCGATTTTCATTATCTTCATGTGCCAGCATAAGGAAAGCTAAAATGCGACCAAAAGGTCATTTTTCTTCCAAAGCTGCGGGTTTCCGCTACGTCAGTCGCAGCTCGGCTGGGACACTTCTATGTGTCCCAGCCGAGCTCTTATTAAAAGGATAATTAACACTTTCAAGTTGGACAGTTTGAATGCGCTATGAGAGTAGGACGATGAGTATAAATCTAAAAGTGTAATTCTCAATAGGGAATCATCCTGCAATGCCAACATAAACTTTCCATCGATTAGTCTTTAAAATATTTATAATGACATTTTATGGGTTTTACCATGTTTCAAACTGCCCACCATCCGCCTGGTCTACATTGAGGTGAACCTTACCGCAAGTGTTTTTGGAAGCGTCTTCTGATGATTCTGAATGCTGCAGCATTGAATAATGAAAAATTAACGAGAATAATCAAATTATAACAGCTTTACGCCATGAAAACGAAGTAAAACGCAAAACAAATGTCACGAAAGTTGTTCCACGTTCATCCTTTCGAAGCAAGAGGGGCTCACATCTCGTCTAGCACAAGGGGAAGCGGGACGACCATCCCGTGGGGCGCTTGGGCCACGAGAGCCTCCGCCGTCCGAGGACCGCCATTTCCCCTTTAACGTTTCGTCACCTCAGTTCCACAAGGTTCTCTCTGATGTTTTCAAATAAAAACTGAGTCGACTGCATGGCAATTGACTCAGTTGACTCGGTGGGAGTCGACAAATCGACATGAAAATCAATTCCACGCGTCATGTTCCTCTTGCGTTGAACATTAACCAGGCAACGCCTGAAGTGGAAAATGCTAAAAGTTTCTCAAGAAGGCTTTAGAGGGAGCCGAATTTCGAATTGAAATTGTTTGATTTACAAGATTTTCGGATGAAATCTTGTTGAACTGATGAGAAGATACACTACATCACTTTACCGTTAAATATGTTAAACTCTTAGCCTATTGTCGGAGTTGGAGTTTTTTAATTTACCTTATTTCATCGCACCGATAACCCATAGTTTCCCTGACATTTTTCACCAGCAAAAGCTTAAAAAAATCCTACTTATTTTAGAGTCAGCCGAGAAACTTCTAAAAGCAAAACTCTTTTTTCCTGTTCCAATACTACCTATATCACTACCAGTACGCCACGTTTAACTCCTTTCTGCATACAGGGTCAAATACCATCAAATGCATCAAATAGTTTTTGCGAGATGTTAGAGCTATTTCAACTAAGAGCATAATGTGGTGTATTAGATACAAAGCTCCCAACCTGCCCGTAACGTGCAGCCACCACCAGTTCACCACCTGAGCGAAACACTACTTCTGCTGCATATAATTTTGCACACAATTTTTTTTCATGTCAAAAGAAAAATTCATGCGATAAGGGGTTAACCATTCAATTCTTCATCGTTCCAGAGATTTTTTGGAACATACGTACGGGAACATCTATTCACGCTATAGAAAAGTATGCCTTTCCGGTCACGCTGTATCGTAGCAAATTGGTCGTTAGTTCTTATAGGGGAACAAATCCCATATAAACTCATCTTCAAAACAATATCATAAAAGAATTGTAGGGTGGATTTTTGAACAGAACATTATCCGATAATGCAGCTTTATTTCAGAGAAAATGCATTATAAATCCGGTAAATAAAGCAGCATTATCGGATAGTGCTCTGTTCAAAAATCCACCCGTAGAATCTCAACTTTTTTGGCTTGTCATCTAAGAAACTCCAAAAATCTTCATACCTGCATTCTTAAAAGGCCCGCAATGGAGACATTACTTCAGTAGTCCTTTGGCCACCACAAAATCAGATTCGTTTCAAAGAAAACCAGACCCTGAGAAAGCACACAAGATTTCTTAACTTGGGGGCACATCGCTAAAGTAAGACTTTTCAAGAAAAGAAGAAAAATCTTCTCATCCGCGTCATCGCCTTCAGCAACGGCAGCAGGAGTGAGCAGAGGCCCAGCATCCTCCCGTGAGGACCGCGGCGGCACGTTTACGTCCCATCTGCATGCACTCCGTCGCGCCTGACTCGCTGAACCAGCTGCACGTGGGAACATTCCCTCCAGAAAGGCGGAGACCATCTTTCTTGCAGAGGTAAATGCAGTCGGAAACCTGCTCGCGATCACTCTAAATGAAGTCAATTAGCAACGCCACTATTCTTTTTTATTTTCAAGTGTGCCAGTTTAACAATGCACCCTTAGTTTCCCACGTCCAATTCCCTCACCTGTTACATTTCCACAACTTTCCCCATAGAATATGATGGAATAAGTCCTTATGCGGTTATACCGTCCTACTACGATACTACTTCATTGGACTCGGACACCTCAAGCATGTCTATTTGTTTCGATGCCCCAGTCCTTTGAGCATCAGCAGCGCTGAGACAAAGAGTGCCGCAGAATCGTATTGGATCATGAAGTAGGCTTCAGGCTCCCTTTGCCCCTCTCCCATTGCTACTCTACCTCTTCCAGTGGCCCGGTTTTATGTCACAAGAGAGAGAGAGAGCAATGAAATGCAGGAAGTGAAAAAAAAAGAGTTGAATCTATGAGAAAGTAAAAAAAAAAGAGTTGAGAAAGTAGTCCATCGTCTATGAGGAAGTGAAAAAAAAGAGTTGAGAAAGTAGTCCATCGTCTATGAGGGAGTGAAAAAAAAGTTGCGAAAGTAGTCCAAACAAGATTTTGCACAGATTTATCCAGAGAAACACAGCAGAATTCTCCAGGTCACCGTTGCCATCGCTCTTCTACTGTTCCCTCTTGCAGTAAACAGCAAGTTGGAAGGCATATTCCACAGAAGATAATGGGAACTGACGAGATAACGAATTCGAGCATGGAAGGCAGGGAGATAGCGATACCCAGAATCAGTGACAACTCCCGTACTTTCAGCATATACAGTACAGTAGCTATGGATGCGCCTGACCACGTTAGCAAAGGGTTTCAAGAAAAATATAAAAAATAAAGCCTCCAGAAGGTACGACTGAAATTGGGCTATTTTGGGGCTACCGTTCTAGAGCAAGGATTCGTCAGCCCAAAAATATTAAGAAGGATCATAATAGCCAAGGACTATGAAGAACAAGGTTCTGCTATGCAGCTTATGTAACCGAAGGCCTAGTTCATACTCCTGCCGCACTGCATTGTAACTCATGCCGGACGCTCGATGCAGTTCGCAGCAGCAGTCCATAAACAGACTGCAAATCTGCACGCTGCATCTAGCATTGCATCTGCTGCACTGTATGCTCTAATGCATCCTTAAAAAATATTCGAATGGTTTCTATTCAATTCAACATGTTGTACAGCACGAACTTTTTGCCGGACAATATGCTGCATCCATCTGTTGTACAGCATATTTCTTGATGTATTGTAAGATTTTAGTACAGCAGCTGGACTGGATCTGAACTGGTCAGGATTCTGCAGTACAGCAAGCTGTTACAGCGTCCAACATGCTCATAAGTGTAGCGTGGATGGAAAAAGTGAGTGGGGGAGGGGGTGGGGGCACGGAACAAAGTGGGAGGGAGGAGAGGAGGGGCCACGGTAACTCTGGGATACTCTTATACATTTCGTGGATTTTTTTCTTCTTTTATTTGGCTACTTTTCTTGAAAGTGAGTGGGCACTTGCCCCCCCCCCCCCCCCTAACGCTACGCCGCTGAACATGCTGCACAACAGGAGTATGAACCGGTCTAACAGCTCTAAGAGGAAGAACAATTTCTCTAGTAAACAGAGACGTAGGTGAAGAGCTGATGTCCCTAAATAATAATTCTCAGGACACCCCTGTCATTGTTGACAGTTAGCAATGGCGTTTTGGCCAGTATTTGCACCATTATCTTGGGTGACAATTGTGAAACACATTGTTTAAAAAATAAACCGGTTTTCAAGGTTTCGCTTCGTAAGTCGTGCGGGTAACGTTATTGAAAACGCTACCTTCAGCAACATTGGTCAATAATTGAGAGATTTATGGAATCTATATAGACTGACAGCTAGATCCACTTTAGCAGCTAATATTGCACAAATCTTAAAACTGTTACCTTTCGAAATATAGAAGAGGCATGGAAATAATGAATAAATAAATGTTGGCTTGCAGCTAGGTCATATCTTGTCCCCTACATAGAATTACCACTTAAAAGGCCACCTTTCTTAACCCCGGAACTGCTAGAACCAGCACGACGGCCCACCAACGTCGATTTTATCGACGGTTTTCACTTAATTTCTCACTTTCTTTGTTCCGTCATGCGGGGGAGGGTGCAGATGTTACTTCAGAGAGTACTATCTTTCTTATACGGCTCTTTGGTGAGGTCTTAATTCTTCCCGGCAAGATAATTATCGGAAAAAAAGTTCACTCACAAACGTAATTCCTATATCATCTAAAATTGACGAGTCCGAAAATATTCTTCAGTCTCCTGAGTGCGTCTGTTTTCCACACAAGTGAACCTGCCCTCTTCCGAAGAGTCAGATTCATCTTGCACTAATCATTGACAATTTCCCCTTGTCTAGGGAGATTTGAGGTGAAGGGAAGCGGAATCTTCCCTCCAACTTCCGCGTTGGAATTGCCTGGAGTATCTCCAGGTTGGGTTACCTCTTGAGAAAAAGTTTTTTTGACGAATTTCGTTATCTCCGTCTAAAGGCGTCCACACACGATAAACCAGTTTCGTGAAAATGGACGAAACTAGTTTCTGAAGTTGACTCCTCACACACGTCAAGTTCAGTTTCACAGTTTCTCGCCATACCTAGACGGAGATTCCAGATTCCAGGTGGTATTTCAGCAGCAATCGTCTCTGCTCAAGCAACCCGGAAAAGAAAATTTAACAAGAGAAGAAATATTGGGATGAAAACTGGAGACGTGCACGATATAGTTTTTATGGGTCGTTCATTCGAGACCTGTGATCAAAGAACCCAGAGTTCTAATTGAATTTTCTGCAGATGAGTCCACAATGCTTTGAGAAGCTTCTGGACGGTTAAGGCAGACATCAGCAAAAAAGATTGTCATGAGTGTGATTTTCTGTTGATTTTCGCTTGGCTGTAACATTGAGGTTCCTGGCTACTCATAAGTCACCATTTATTTACCAATTGATCAATGCACGATTGACCTCTATAAGATTTCCGAGATGCATATTCATGATTCTTCAGAAGGCTACTTTAATATTTTTTTAAAGCAGTAATCATCGTGATTGGAAGGACATGCGGATTCTTCCTCGAAAGAAAATTCCCGGAGCAGATTCCCAGATAGGAGTTTTCCCTAAGCGGATTTTTCTCAGCACAGCCTTCCCCAGGTAGGTTTCCCTCTCGAAGTGAGACTTCGCCTTCCCTGATGAATTATTTCATAAGGGCAAAACCCTCGACGGGAAATCCCCACCCATTCCCGAACGTTATCGAACTTTCCAACTCCTGTTTGTCAACTCCCTGAGGCATTGAAAGACCGCGATGAGATGCCGCCTCAAGAAAATGCAAAAGAAATCCCAGAGCACTTGCGATACATACACGAGGGCAGGATCGAGAAAAAAATCGGAATGAACCATACATTCTGCATCGACAATCAGAACATCCACACTGAAAGCTTTTCCTCGTCGGTGGCGTGCCAAGGATTTTCGCTAAGTGGGGCAGCCAAGTCCTAATGACCACACACTCCTATCTCAGACGCAGGGGCAGAGCTGAGATCTCATTTTTGGGGGTTGAAGTGGTTATTAGAGGGTACTGCTGACAAGCGGGAGGAGAGGGGAGGGGGGGTACTAGGCAATGGACACAGTCGGGGAAGCGGAAAAAGGAGTCAAAGCTCCACCTAGTTACAAGATAAGGAACTTTCTACGATACTTTGGGCCGACTGCATGAACGATATTTTCCCGGTGCTTTTCGAAAGTCATCGGTTAACCGATGTCTAAGGCCAAAAATGGATTGCATGAACGCTATCTTCCTTTAATCATTGTCTAACCGATGTCTAACAGAAGCTGAAAAAGGTGTCGTTTCCAGACAAGGGATGGGGCATGTTTTGACGATATTTATGTCAGCGTTCGTGTACCATCTCGATGAGTATAGTGCTGCAGTGTACTGGTGAAACATAATGGATTCTGTTTATGGATCCGCTCGATAACGACGATGTGCTCTCGTCGTCGCATGGGAAAAATAAACATAGGTCCTGGGCTTAATCCCTTTGAAGAACGTGTCGATTAGAACTTCCGCGTGAGATACCAATTTGGAAAGGGATCAGGGTATGATGNCATAGGTCCTGGGCTTAATCCCTTTGAAGAACGTGTCGATTAGAACTTCCGCGTGAGATACCAATTTGGAAAGGGTTCAGGGTATGATGTCAACCTGCTTCGCGCTGAACTCGAAAGGAATAAAGATCGTGGAAGGGATCCCTTAACTTTGCATCGACAGATAAGGGCAGTCACTGTTCGTGTGCAATGAATCGTGATTTGTTCAAGTACCCATCCCCTGAGTAATTAATTAATATGACTCGAAAGTAAAGAGAGTATCATGAAAGCCCTTCGATTTATTATGTGGCGTCAATTCCTGGAAATGGAATGGCGCAAGCCATTGCCAATTTGCATCGCTCATTGCATTCCTAGGAGGAAAAACGGAGTAGTTGTACGAATATAATTATTTGATATTGTCGGATTTCCAGGAGTGATCGGTGTCATCGACGACTGTCGTACTCGGATATATTGCCCAGACAACTTTAATCAATCGCAAATGCTTCTATTTCATCGATGTCCAAGCAGTGTGTGATGCGGAAGGGCTTATTACTGAATTCGTCATCACGTGACCAGGATCCGCAAGCAATTCTCGAATATTCTCATTTTGCAATCGTACACAAATGATACTCCTATTTTTCACATTTCCCACTTCTCCGTGTGTCCAAAACGAGTCGTTGGCTTTACCTCTGATATATCGAAATACAGAGTAAGGTCAGAGAACTCGCCAGTTTCCAGGCATGATTATTTGTTGTGCAAGGAAAGTGCTTTCTGTCTCTCTCTATCGCGAGATTCTCCTTTACAAGCTTTACGAGATGTCTCTGAGTCAGAGTCTGAGGAAAGGTTCTCCTTTTTCACTTGATTCGCTCGTTTTTTGTGGAGTCCGAAACATATTACGCGACAACCGAGGAGTCAGAACGTGCTATATGTACCATGAGGGGTGTTTAGCCTTCGTCTAACCATCGGCTATGAAAACATGGCTTAGGGATCGTTCACGCAATCGAAAGTAGACAGCGGTTAACCGTTGTTTTCGTAGACAATGTTTAAACAATGACTATCGATAATCAATGTTTAAAATAAACATCGTTCATGCAATCGGCCCTTAGGAATTACTATAGATGAGAAACTCAAGTTCTCCTCTCACGCGCAGGCGACAGAAACAAGATGTAACAGGATTCTAGGCATCATCAGCAAATGCTCGAGCGTTATTCCTCCATTACATGCGGCGCATAAGAACCCATTTGGAGTATTCCTTTCAGTTTTGGAGGCCAGCTACGCACAGAACATTCAGGGCATCAAATTGATGCATTTTGGTCTTGAGGAAATTGTCCTTCGTGCGATTCATTTTTATCGCATCGAAAATTTAATGTGATAAAAATGCATCACATGGAGGATAGATTTTTCCAAGTCTAAAACGCATCATTTTTTTCTTCGTGTATAGGTTGGGACTATGATGCACTTTTGCAGCATCGAACATTTCTTGATGTACTTCAGCCGCAACGAAGTTTGTCCCGCATGTAATGCATTCCGGCCTCGTTCTCCATACCATACCCATTCTCTGCTGCCGGAATTCAATCCGAAGACAATTGGATTTCGCTCGCCAGAACAGATCTGTAGGTCGCCAATAGAAAGGGCACAAGTTTCAATCCATATACAGTCGAACTCGATTATAACGACCTCGGTTATAACGAAACCTCGGTTATAACGAAGTCCATTGAAGGTCCCACAGACGAAATCGACAACGTTTATTCTTAACTGAAATTTCCGTCATCGGAAAAATTAGCGTTGGCGAGCCATAACCTTATATTTCCTGGATTCGGCATTCCTTGAGAGTCATGTGGGTGTGGCTGGAGCAATGCTAGGGAGGGATAATCCCTAGTAACTAAGATCACCTTATCTTTAGTCGCCATTTGCAT
>CAJPEV010003133.1:0-34316 GCA_905338385.1 Darwinula stevensoni | reverse complement strand
AAAAAAAAAAAAAAAACCCGAAAGACGGAGCCCGAGCCAGCGACGGCCGGAGGAACGTCGACGTCGATACGCCCTTCGTTATTCCTGTTTGTTATTTTTCCTCCCGACTGGAACTACAGGACAGGACAGGATCGTCCCGAACTTGTCCTCGGAGATAGCGAAGGCGATCCCCATGCAAATTCCTGTCGGAACCGCCCGAGTCACGCTGATGAAAATGTTGATTGAAAAGGAGAATCGATGCTCCTCGAGTTCCCGTAGTACCTTAAGCCTATAAGGCCTAACGTTTTAGGACGTCCACCATCGTCTTCTCGAGAATTGTGTGACCACGCCTGCTCCCGACGGCCTCTTCGCACCGCGTGCAGTCACGAGCCAACCCAAATGCCTGCTTCTCGCACGAGCCTGAGCAGGGATGCGCGATGCGGGTTGTGCGTACCTCCGGCGTTTTTTGGCGCATTTGGTGACGTTTCTTTGACTGGGATGTGGTGCTTCGTTAAAACACAATTCGGTACGTACGCATACGCGATGTTCTTGAGCGTCTGCAGAGGTCATGCCGGTGTTTTCGCAGCGATCGACTGAGATTGCCCTTGAGTGCAGAAAATCTGCATCGTCATTCCGTGACCCTGAGCCTGCATTCAATATTGGTCTGAAGTGCTGAGGAATTGGAATTACATTCCGTACGCAGAAAACTTTTGGTGTGCCGGAGGGACGCAATTTGTACTCGTACGGTCATTTGGACACTCTTTGTTTTCGTTTTATGAAGGCGAAAATGTGTTTTGACACGTTTTGGACTTCTTGAAGAACCTCAAGGAAGCCTAATGGGCTTTTTCGGGTCAGAAGTGCATCGAAATTCTGGGGAAATGATGGTGGTGTGTCGATTTGGCACGAAGGGAAGGAGGGCACTAACCCCGAGGTCAAAGGGAGGGGAGGCCAGCTACATTCCGTGCTCGGAAGATGGCAGTGACCTCGCTCGGCAGAACGACTCGCACTTTGGGGACGGAATCTGGGGTATTCCCAGAAACGACAGAACCATCATTTTCCGGCTTTGCGTAAATCTGGTCTGGACGTAGCAAAACCGAGAATTATTCGGGGTGGAGCATTGTTCTCATCTGCGTGAAGTAGCCAAAAATGCCGCAGACCCTGTCGGAAACAGACGACAGTTGGGGGCGAAGGAGTCCTCCCTGGGACGAAAATGGGCTTATTAGCTACTTTTCCCTTTTGGCGGTGATTCCCCTCCGAACATCTACCTGAAACTGAACACGAGTTCAGATTCTCGGTCCTTGCCCTGTAGCACTTGTCAACTGAACTACGCAACAGGAAGATTTCACGATCCTAATAGGTGCCCTACCTGAAAATCTTCCATCGAGATCCCTTTTTTCCCTTTTGAATTCCGAATTCTTGAAGAAATTTTGCTTCTATGCTGAATCTTTTACATCTATTTGCTGCTAAGAGAACGCAGTTCACACGGAGACCTTCTGACACATATCGTACGTATCAGAAATCCGACGCAGCGTGTCAAAAAATATTTTGTGCGTCGAGAAGTACTTCGCAGAAGGCTTAGCTGGAATTTGAGCCCATTCAAAAACAGAACAAGGAATAGAATTCTTGTCACCTAACAGACAGTGTTTAAGACTTCCGTTGGGTGTGGGCTCCACTTGACTTGTCCCAAAAATCCAGGGATAAAATCGAATTTTGCGTGTGGGAACGCAGGTGACTTATAACAAGCATTGCAGACCGCGCCAGGATGGGCAAGGACTCGACAACCTTACGTCAATCTTTCAATGTTGAACCTCAATTAGCCAGTCCATCTTGCATTTCGTTTTTTTTTTTTTGTAGCGAGGTTCCTTTCTGGACAAGGCTCTTAAAGATATCTGAATTTCAATCGGCCAACATCTTAAGGTCGATATCGGTGTTTCTGCGTTTAAGGGAAAAATAATAAAAGGTGCTAGCTAATCGAGATCCAGTAATTAGCTTTGAAGTTATTGTTTCAAAATAATAAGTTTTGAAGAGCGCGAAGGGGCGGAGCTGGACGGGTAAAGCACGTCAAGTGCGTCGGGCACCTTCGGGAAGAATTTTCCTGTCGCGAACTGTCCTCGTGTGTCACACATGAGTCCTGCACCTTCCGAGACGTCTACATGCCGAACCTTCGAGGTGGAAGCGGACGACCCCGCCAATGAATCTGGTCTTCGTCCAGCTTGTTTTTGTTTTTTGTTTGTTTGTTTGTTTTTTTTTTCTTGCTCGCGTGATTCTCAGCGGTCGTGCGGGCGCCGGGCGAGGGGGCACTAGGGAAGTCGGTCCCGTAGTGCTTGGATGCCGTGCGGGGTCTGGGACGAGCAGGGGTGCACGAGAGCTGACTCTCCAACGCCTCTTGCGACTTCTTTGTTTCGAACATCTTCCCGAGAATATGTAGCTTGCTGTCATCGCCGCGTGAGATAGCGAGCAAGAAAGGGAGAAGGGCACGCACCAGCCCACGCAGAGGAAGTTGGAAAGTCGCGCACAAACTTAAGAAGGGGAGGTCGGGGTGGCATGAGGCTTATGAAAGGGGAGATCGAGAAGGAATGTTGGGAAAAACCATGTCAGCTACGATTGCTTAATCGCAGGTATTTCGGTTTCAGAAAGACCAAATGTAATTTATTCCTGAAAACGAAAACTTCATGCGTGAACGCACGGTATCGATGATGCTTCGACGTATCGGCTGTCCAAGGGAAGCACGAGGGCACGAGGTTTTGCGGGTTCGAGGGCGCCCAGCCGATGAGTGCGGATCGACGCCCCCGATTCGCGGCCGGCGAAGAGAGATCCCGCGAACGGAGGAAAACATTCGGCGGGGTCGGGGAGGGGCCGGCGTCGGGATCCTCAGTCGCACGGAGTCCATCGCCCGGGAAAGGCGAGGTGAAGGGACGTCCTCGCGTGGACTCCCCGTATCCCCTGCTTCATGCCATACGAGACGGAAAGCTTTTTTCGGTTTAGAAGGCTCAGTTTCCTCCCTATTCAAAATCCCGCTCGCATGCACTCGGTCGACCCCGACGTAAAGGCGATCCAGGCTGCACTAAATTGACTTTGACATCACGCGCTGCTCGCGTTCCAGCACCTGGAGGACGTCGGGTTCCAACATCTAGAAGACGTTTATCGAGGATACCAAGGAAAGAAAAAGGCGGAGATGGTGAACGATATCAGGAGGCAGTTGGAGGCTGGGGATATGCCTCCCGCTTACCCGAACGGCTGGTTTGCGATCTTCGAGTCCGACGACCTTCCGTGCGGGGGGGTTCGGTCCATCCAGGCTTTAGGTGAGTGGATGGGAGTTGGAGGAGGGGGATGGGGGTCGACAGCGTGGAGCTTGGATCGCGTTCCAGAGGTAGGAGCCGGCCTTTCTCAGGTCAGTCCCCATGGCGATAGCGGGACGGTGCACCACGCTCAGATGGGCTACGTCCGGGCCGTTCTCTGGGATTTCCTGTGGTTTTTCCCTGCACTTGGGGGCGAACATGGGGGTCGGTGGGAGGGTGGTCGGGGAATGCATCGAGTGTCCCTTTCATGCATGGCTGTTCCAGGGATCCGACGGGAAATGCTCCTACTCGCCCTATACTGATAAAGGTTTCTTCTGCTTTTTGAGAACTTTTTTTTTTTCTTGATGAGCGTTTTCCATTCTGACAATTTATTTTTCTCTCAGCGCCGACGTTCGCAAAGGTGAAGACCCATCTGGTGAAAGAGGCCATCGGGTACATCTGGATTTGGTTTCACGCAGAGGGAGAAGAACCGACGTACGAAATCCCTCGACTATCGGAGATCCACGAGCAGAACTGGAAGTACAGTGGACGAACGGAGCATTACGTCAACGTCCACATACAGGTAGGCACAGACCCGAAAGAGCCGATACGTGTCACACGAGAACCGATTTGTGAAAAATGTGGGAAAAACCACAGGAAATCCCAGAGAACGGCCCGGACGTAGCCCATCTGAGCGTGGTGCACCGTCCCGCTATCGCCATGGGGACTGACCTGAGAAAGGCCGGCTCCTACCTCTGGAACGCGATCCACCACACTTGGAATGCGACGTGGGCCCCGCTCCCCCATCCCAAAGGACACATCGCCCATATTGACCTCACACACAAGCTCTCCTTCTTCGAGAAGTTCTACACGCTCACGGCGAATGCGAACATCGACCAGGTGAGACGGAGAAAAATCAGGGCATTTTTAGGACGTTCTTTGAATTCTTTCGAGAACTGGGAATCGCTCTGGTACGTGCAGGTGGGACCCAGCCTGGTGATCATGCGCTTGTCAGGCGCCGCCATCGGGGAACTCTTGATCGTCCAAGTCGTGACCCCCGTGGGCCCCTTGATGCAGCGGTTCATCCACCGCGTCTACAGTTCCCGGACCTGGACGGCCCCGCTCGCGAAACTGTCCCTCTTCATCGAGGCCCTGAACGTGAGTGCCACTGCAGCTGCCACCGCTGATGTCTCGGTCCGGGGCTGACTCTCTCCGCGTTTCCAGGTGGAACGGGACCTGATGGTGTGGAACAACAAGCGCTTCGAGAAGAACCCCGCCCTCCTTAAGGAAGAACGCCCCATCCGGGATTTCCGTCGCTGGTACTCCCAGTTCTACTCGGAGAACAGCCCCAAATTCGAGTTCGCCAACAAGATGGACCTTCGCTGGTAGGACAGGTCTCCTGAGGGTCCACTGTGATCACCGATGCCGACACCTGTGATCACTTTTGTCTTCGGTTCCCTGTTACGACGCTTCGTTCTCTCCGATCCCCCTGTAAAATTGACCAATTTAAAATTTTCTCGAGTCCCTTTTTAGTGGCACATGGATGGGATATTTCACTAAGTTTACCCGCCACTTGCTATTCAAGCTGTAAAAATGTTTCTGTTTTTCGTTTTTCGTATGATTTGAACATATCGTCTTGTTTTCGTCGAGTGCCCTTCAAGGCCTTCCTTCCTCGTCACTCGGTTGGCATTATTCACCCGTTATCGTGTACATCATGATTGGGAATCCTTCGCGTTTCCCTCCGCCGATTCTACGTCGTATCAGCCAAACGAATCTCCCGCCGAATCGCCCCCGATGGACGAACCAAACGAGAGCATTCTGTGATGAATATGACGATTTTGTCTATAGGCGAATAAAATATGTGTCTCGAAATTTCCTCGTTTGCTTGCATCTGCGACTCGGTTGATGCGCGAGACAGGCACGGCCCACGAAAGCGAATCGAGGCGACGGGTGCGGGTCGACGCCCCGATTCACGGCAAGCGGAGAGACGCCGCCGAAAAAGGAACACTTTCAGCTGGGCTCGAGAAGAGCATCGGCTCCCACGCGGATAGAGCATCACCCTCAATCATGCTAGAGCATCACCCTCCATCGTGCTAGAGCATCACCCTCCATCGTGCGCGAGGATCCCTAGTCTCGTGGTGGACGTCGTCCGGGCCAAACGGAGCCGCGGGATCGGGGTATCCTCACGTAGACTTGGGAGAGGGGGGGGGGGGGGCGCTTCGGGATTCCTCTGAACCCCCCACACGCCAACCCCGCTGGTCGGGGGGGGGGGGGGGGGGGGGGGGGGGGGTGGGGGCACGCTTCGGGATTCCTCTGAACATCCGACAAGCCAATCCAGCCTAACGAGATCCTAGACGATTCTGACCCAGCCCTATTCGACGTCGCAATAACATCGAGACCAGCTTCGTTTCGATATCGATGCGCCATCGACAAGGTATCGAGTCGTCAAACGAACGGTATCCGCGTCGAAACTCCGCCGATCCGCGAACCAAACGAGAGCAGTCCGCCGTGGATCGGATCGCTTAAAAGATAATGAAATTTGTGTCCCGTCCCCCTCGTTTACTCGCGACTATCTCCCGTGTTTTTCTAGGCCGACCTCCCCCCCCCTTGAAGGTGTCGTTATCGACGACGCAAACACCTTTCCACGCGACTCCCCCCGCAATGCGCCCAGTCATTGCTCCGGAAGGGTAAAGGGAAGTCGGAAGGAAGAATGTTCGCACAATCCGTCATGGCCTCTGTCCTGGTGGCGCTCCTCGCCCTGGTCTCCGTCGTCTCTCTCACCGAAGGTCTGCTTCCTGTCCCTTTTGGTTCGATTTGTGGAAGATGGAGGGTGGATGGGGCGAACGAGACCGAACGGAATCTGTCGAGTCACGCGATGGGGGCTATTAGAGCGATTTTTTCTTAAGCGCTTGGCGAGTATGGGGGATAATTCAAGGTAACGAGGCGACTCCTCTATCGGGACTCCCGCGATTCACGATGGCTGGGATACTTTCATTCTCTGAGCCGGGCCGGAAGGACGCATTTTTGTCCTTGGAAGGTCCGGGCGACTCGACGTGACATTCAGTTCCGAGCAGACGCACTTCCGGAAATCTGGCTCTCGCGAAGTTCGGCTCTCCCGACGCGAGAATCGCCGGACGAGTCCGTCGATCTCTCGGTGGGGGGTTCGTGCGATCGGGTTCTGCGTCTCGACCGGCGCTGCCAAGTCCTCGGTCGGGTTTTTGCTTCCGCGCGACTGGACGAATCGTCGCTCCCAAGGGGTCGGGGAAGGAATGGAGAGATTCTCGTTTGCCATCCGCCCGAGAATCGAGATGGAAAGCCAGTCCGCGGAATAAAAAAAAGAGTGTAGGCTTGAGATCTTATGGCATGAGAGGCCCTCGAGGGCGACCGCTGCTGCCGCTCCAGGCTCTTCCGCGTTTTCGCTCTAGCTTTTGCATTCGTTGTGGATGTATCGTTGCACGGTTCGCAATTATTTGCCTGCATTCGGTCCCGGTCTGCGAGCCACGTCTATGCCATTTTCCACCGGCTCGACCTCCCGAAGCTTTCGAACGCATCTGACCCAAGAATGAGAAGCCGAGCAAACCTAATACTCGTCCTCCCTTCCACGAATCGGGGAAAAGAGCCTGCTAGCAACCCTGCCTGTCGCCCGACAGAACTCCGCTCGTCCGCGACGGATCCTTCAGCTGCGGAGGTCGGAAGGGAACTGGCGGCTGTGGGTGGTGGCGTGGCGTCCCGCTCAACGCTGCGCGCATGCGCATCGTGGTTTAGATCCAGGAAGAAGCAGTTGCTCGTACCTTCCCCGATGCGATAAGTCGAAATGCAGATGGGAATGCAGTTTTTGACGCGAATTTCGCCACGAACGAACTCAGCCTGTACCTCGTCCCAATCTATGTATATACGAGCTAATTTTCAGAGTCGTTTTCCTTCCTCGAAGAAGGCAGGTCGGCGGCGACTTTCTCCCTGGAAATCCAGTTCCGAGGCTCGCCCCAAACTTCGTCTTACTGGCAACCGCAGCATACGTTTCTGTCCTTAGGAGGCCTAAAAATCTATATTTCGGCCCAATGAGCAACTTTTGAACCAAAACAAATCCATCGGGCATGCACTCGAGGACACTTGGACTGGATGTCCAGTAAATGTCTCGTCCAAGGATGATCCATGGACACGTCCATCGGACGTCCGTCTCTCTGGATCCGTTAGAGACACCCCGTGGAAAATCCCACGGTTGATCGTCGAGGGGTGCAACATCGGTAATCCCCCAGGCAGCAATGGAGCAAAATGCGCATTTTTCTTCACGGCAAGGGAAAGCAGCATCGGTCTCGGAAAAGGCGGAAACTTCGCGAGAGGAAACCCACGTTCACTGTGACGAGTGCAAGAATAGCCGGAGTTCTCCTTGAGCTAGGTCACACGTCTCCCAACAAATAAATCAATTGGAATTACTTTCTTTTTTCCCTCGGCTCGTACGCGGAAAATCACAGAGCAGAGGATGAGACTTCTTCAGAACCTTTCATCGCCGTTAAGGAAACGAGGAGACGTGCAGCAGCGGGTTCAACGACACCACGCTCGTATTGTAGATGCCGGACCGACATGTTTTTCCTTCGTAATGTCGAACTCCAAATGGAATCGTGTCCAATTACAATGTCGCCCTATCGTTATAATGATTGAAGTTACTGGGTTCAAACTAAGATGAGAGATTTGATGGAAAAAAAAACTACAGAAATCCCACGATCGGATGCTCGAAACGCCATTCCATGAAACCATAATTCAATAAATAAATAAAAATGGAAACTAATCGAGCGCTCGACGAAGTGAAATTCGGCTCGGATAAAGCTGAGACCGCACGAGAAGATCGTCGGTCCACTGCGATGGCGACCGCCTCCGGACTCGAGCCCATCGCTGGGCCCACGAGTCCAGGAGCGGTCGTCCCATGGATCGACATCT
Organism: Darwinula stevensoni; assembly: GCA_905338385.1. Taxonomy (NCBI): domain Eukaryota; kingdom Metazoa; phylum Arthropoda; class Ostracoda; order Podocopida; family Darwinulidae; genus Darwinula; species Darwinula stevensoni. Next base: position 26,124 of record CAJPEV010003133.1, on the reverse strand, counting down.
CGTGCATTCTCGGCTTCATCCAAGCAGGATTTCCCTTCATCGAACACTTAATTAATTCCATTTTATCGTATGATGGTTTTTTTTGGAACGACGTTACGAGCATCCCATCGCGGGATTTCTATAGTTATATACATTTTTATATATTTTTTAAATTCAAATGTCTCATCTAAGGTCGAAATCCAGTAACTTGAATCATTAAATGGACAGTGTGACATCCTTTGACTAGTGCATGATTCCATTCAGAGTTCGACATTGGGAACGAAACGATGCGCCGGTCCGCCGTTGGACGTTCGGCAAAGGGACTTCCAAGGACATCCTCTCGGGGTCTGCCCGTGGATGTCCCCGGACGAGGTCCCCGCCCCGTCGAGGCCCGACGTCTAGCCGTTCGTTCGATGAAAATTAAGTTCCCATAATGTAAGCGAAGTGGCAACGAACCCACTACCGTGTGTCTCCCGATGTCCTTGATGCAAATCGATCGTTCTGCGGAAGCTCTCATTCTCCACTCGATAATTTTGCATGTACGAGCCGAAGGAAGGAAGTCATTCCAATTAGTTCGTTTGTCGAGAGACGTAACGTAGCTCAAGTAGACTCCCGGCAATTCTTGCACATTGCACGAAGAGAGAGTGATTCCCCTTGCCAAGTGAATCTTTCCATTCTCACGAGTATCACGACGCCCATGGCAACGGGAAGTCAATTTCTCGATGAAGAGGTAAGGATGGAAAGATGAGAGTAACATCTCAGTAATACCTGACTTTCCATCTAAAAGCTTCTCTTCTTTTTTTTTTCCCAGGCGCCGGAGTGGGGCGGAAACTCAGTAACTTCAGAAAGTGTTCCTCTCCCATGCTATGAATTAGCATGCAAACTTTGCTCCATTCACATCCAGGGATGGGGTTCGCTATTGCTATTGCTGCATCCCTCAATGGTCATCCGATAGCTTTGCCATAGGGAATCTCCAATGGATCGAAAAAAAACGGACATCCGATAGGCCATGTCCAAGGATTATCCTTGGAGGAGACATTTAGTCAGCCAGTGGATGTCCGAGTGTCCATGAGGGTGTGTCCTATGGATTTATTTTGGATCAAAATTGCTACTTGGGATAGTCGTCTCCTTCGAGTCGCCGTGTCGATAGCGCGAGAACAATTTTCAGGTAACAGCACATGCGATACATACTTCCATTTTCTCCCCGAGAGTACAAAGCAATCTACCACCATCGAGTCGCTTTCAAACGACGATACGAAACCTTTCATCGCCGCATGTCTCGCGTCCCATCCGCAATCGCCACCTTGAAAGCTCGCCGACGCACTCGGCAACCGCTCTCACCGCAAAACCGGAACCCTCTCTTCCCAGTGTACAGAGAGGCGATGGACGTGTGGAACAGGAGCGTGATCGTGGACCAGAACCTCGGGCTCCGGAACCCGGCCATCGACTCCATCGCCTCCCTCTGGGGAAATCTCTTCGGGAGCCTCCCCTCCGAGGAGAACGGGGAGAAGGCGCCGAGTGTGGAGTGCGGGCGCCAGAACCCGAGGTGGGCCGTGCCTCAGAGGATCGTGGGGGGGAAGCCGGCCGTCCAAGGTCTGTGTCCTTCGTGTGTACCTGCCTTTCTTGATTTTCGTTTTAGGTTTTTTTTTTTCCTTTCATTTTTATTTAAAAGGTTTAAAATATGTTTTCACGACGCTCCCGTAACGATACCCCATGCAGGGGAGTTTCCGTGGCAAGTCTCCTTGCAGAGGAAGTATGTCTTCTACACGGCACACTTCTGCGGAGGTGCCCTGGTCAACGATCGCTGGGTCGTCACTGCAGCGCACTGCGTCTCATCTAAAGTCCCCGGCTTGAGCGTCGTCGTCGGGGACCACGACCTTTCCGCAAGAGACGGTCTGCTCTCCCTTTCTTGAATTATTTTATTTATTTATTTTTCTCACATTTTCCATGCCTTTTCCTTTTTTTCCTCCAGAAATTTTCTCAAATCCTTTTTTTTTATTAAATATTTATTTAAACGTTCTGGACTCGAAAGTACCGCATGACATTCGTCCGCAGGGTCAGAGCAGCAGCTGAGAGTGAAGAGAATCGTCCTGCACCCGAGATGGAACTCGCGGACGCTCGAGAACGACATCGCCCTCTTGGAGTTGGACCGAGGAGTGAACGTGAGGAGCCCGTACGTGGGGCCCATCTGCCTCCCGACCCAAGGGGAATCCTTCTCCGGTAGGCGAGAGTCCGATGCGATTCGACGGTCGGGATTTTCCACACGCTTTCTGCGCGAGTTTTCTTCTCTAAGGAGGGAAGGGGAAGATGAATTGCGGTCGGGAGAACTCGAATGATGACCGAATGGTTCGGACCGGACGGCTGACGGCATTTAAACTGTTGTGGGTCGTGGAGGCCGACGAGAACCTCGAGGTGCCCTCCAAGCGATAGTTCGCGACACACGAACGCGTGCACCTCGAGGGTCTTCGGGCCCCCTTCACTGCTCGTTATTTTATCATGGTATTATTTTTGTAGTTCGTTTTCCCTTCCCACACCGCGTCCTCGAACCGGCGTTCGCGCAAAAAAATCGAGGCGACGAGGGCACATCACTGCACGAGTCCCGAAAAATGAATCAGCCGTTCGCCGATCGCATTGCAGGGAACGTGACGGTGACGGGCTGGGGAGCGGTGGGTGAGGGAAGCTCCAAGTCGAAGGTCCTGCAAGGAGTGACCGTTCCCTTGGTGAACTACACGCTGTGCTCCCAGTCGTACTTGGACGTGACGACCCTGAACTCGAACGTCCACATCTGTGCCGGCCTCGACGGCGGCGGCAAGGACGCGTGCCAGGTGCCCCGACTCGCTTCTTACACCCTTGCCTAGGCCTATTTTGTCGATGTGCAGGCGACTTCCGGTAGACCGCAGGTTACCAATTAGGGGCTGCAAGTTATCTTTCTGTGGCAAGCATGGCACTTAGGTTCTTCGGCAGTTACCCGAATGCGAAGTTTAGAATCAAAATGTAGCATGAAAAAAAAAAACCGAGAGAGCACGGGGACCACAGTTTGCCGACAGATACGATTCTTTCAAAGACAAAAGGGCAAAAGAGGCGGCAATCGGGTAGCAAAAAGAGGGAGGAGGGAAGTTGGAAGCGGGAAGCTGGGGGGGGGGGGGGGGGGGCAGCTTCCCGCTTATAGGGGCCGGTGAAAGAGAAACAGTGCTTTCTTGACTTCCACCCTGGCTGCTCCAGCTTCAGTTCCTCGGATGGCAAAAACCAAATGATGGTCGCCTTCTCAACGTGCAGATTTCAAAGAAGAGAATCCTCTTCTGTCACTGAAGTTACTCCGGGGATAGTCGCTCTCTCGTTGTGTTCGCATCGATAAGGTATGGATGATCTCGAAGCGAGGCAGGTCATCTGCACTTCGGGCCGCATTCTTCGCGGTAGCTATCGATCCTCCTCCCCGAGATAACCCGATCGTTACCGCGACATCCTTCACCGATGGTTTCGGTCACGCAGGGTGACAGCGGCGGACCCCTGGTGCAGAAGGAAGCGGACGGCAAGAACTACCTCGTCGGAGTCGTCTCCTTCGGCCTCGGATGCGCCCGACCCAAGTACTACGGGATCTACACCCGCGTCTCCACCTACGTGAACTGGATCCACTCCATCGTGTCGTGAAGAGGAGGACGCCCCCCCCCCCTCCTCCTCCTCCACGGGATGTCAAATGCTGTCACTTCCATTCTCTTTCTCTTCTCGAGTTCTTTTCTTCAGTGCTTTTCCGTGTTCTTTCTGGATGGGTTTCCTTCCTCTCTCTGTCATTTCTGGTTTCCGAGTGCGTGCCTCCAAGACCTTCCGTGCATCCCGCGGGTGCATCAGAGGTCTAATTCCCCGTGCCATCATTCCGAGAAGGAGCCGCCCGTATCCGCATGCCTTCCAGGGAAAACTCGTGGAATGCAAGGTTGCGGAAGTGCGGGTGACGAGGCGGAAACGGGGGCACTCGCGGCGCAGGCGACCATCCATCCGATTACCAGGCATTTCTGCTCTTTCAGTTTTCGAGCTCACTTTCGGAAAGCCTTATTCCTGGAAAAAATTATGCGATTCCAAAAATTCTTTGAGAATACATTCCGTTCGAGGGAAAATGACTCTTTCTTTCAGCTGACAACGGATTTTAGCCGCTATCGTCCGACTCAGCCGAATCACTGCACCAAACCAGATAAACGTTTCACACTAAATATATATTAATTATATTACATAAAATATAATTTGAAAAAAATCAGAGCACGGTTCAAAGCAGGCAGCAAGATCTACAAGTCCACCGAAACGAGTCGAAATCCTTTCCAGGAAACACCAGACGCTTTCTTCGGTGCGCGGGAATCACGGATCAGTCAGCAGAAAGAAGAAAAGAGTGGAAGTTATTTTGACAAAAGATTGACTTGGGTGGATAAATATCGAATATAGATATACACATTGAATGGGGAAATGCTCGCTCGAGAAAAATGGAAAGACTGAGGCTTCCGTTTCAAGCAGATGATTTTGACTAATTGGAAAACCATCGAGTGTTTTTTTTTTCACGCATTGATGAGAGGAAGATATTCCTTTGAGACACGTTTCGGCAATTAATGAAGTGACGAAATTTCGGCCTCTAAGAAGATGCCGAAACGGGGCGACGGAAGGCTTTCGGTCATTGCGTCCGATTTCTTGCGCGAGGTGGAACTGAATTCACCGAAAAACGATTCCGGTGAGATTCCTCCGTGGGAGTCGAAGGATCCAGGGCAGGCATTGTATTTTTTTTGTGTGTTTTCCAGTAAAATTAGCAACTTTGCGTTCGAATTCCGCTCCGTCGCGAGCGTGTTAACGAACGTCGACACGCGGGTGCGTATCGACGATCGCGCCCGATGCGTCATCGGGCGTGCCTTCTCTCTCGCATCGACGGGTTTCGAGAATGTCGCGACTCGCATTCGCATCGACCTCCGAGGCAGGGCGTGGCGACATTCGCCGTGATTCGCTTGGCGGGGCCCCCCACATTGCCCCACGTCTTCCTGCACGGACGACCCGTCCACCCCACGGGATGGCAGTGCGGCAGGCGTCCTTGCTCGAGTCCGCGTCCGAATTCAAATCCGCTCGCGAGGCAACACGGCGACATTCGCTCTCGGAGGGACGGTTGACGGCCGAGCTCCTTTTTGTTTCTTTGGTGGGTGGTGGGGGGAAAGGGCAGTTTCCAGGTCACGTGCAAGAGAATTCGCAAATGCGTCTCTTACGCGATCGAGGGCGATTCTGTTCATTGCACAAGTCAAATAATGCACCATCATGGTGCTTTCTACCTACTCAAGAACGCTCAGTCGTACGTGAGTCTCGTGCCAAAGGCAGGGTTGATTCAATCGACCATGACGCAGAAGGAAACTGCTTCTTCCCACTTCCCCCCCCCCCCCCCCCCCCCCCCCCCCCCCCCCCCCCCCCCCCCCCNCCCCCCCCCCCCCCCCCCCCCCCCCCCCGCCACCCGCCAACTTGCCGACGTCACCTTGCACCAGAACAACCGCGTCGCCGCCTTCGTTCGCCTCGCCCCGATGCCACAGGCCTTCGCGTTTCGTCCGCCTGCACCCGGCCGTGACTCACCGGTGCCGGCGATCCGCCCCGCCGTCTCACTTTCCTTCGCGTAGAGGACATCTGGAGAAGTGGGGCAGCTTCCTCATGCGTCACGGTCGACCGAACGAGAGCAGGGTGCCCGACTTTCCGAGGTGCATTCCGAACGTTTCTTACATCTCGCATTCGTTACACACTTGCACGAAACATTTCTCTGAAGATGTAACTCAGTCCTGGAATAAACCGGGAAATTCCGGAGGTCCGTGGGAGGATCCTTCTCCTTTCCACGATGAGCGACGCGACCTCTTTTCTCTGATTAAAGATTCTGTACGGTAGAAAGCCTCATTACGCTATCTGGCTTCCTGCGGGAAGACAGATGCCCTTGCATTCTCAAGGGATGTTGCTTGGGATATTCTCAGCTCTCGGCGATAAGAGCGTACCTGTGTAAGGTTATGAGATTCAAGTGAACGTGGGGCCAAAGGATCCAAGGATCCTCTCTCCAAGATGCTTAATACGAGGGGGGTCAATAAATAAGGTGAATTTCAGCATAGCTTCAAAACAGTTTATTCCAGAAACATGAACACACACCTACTTTTATGTGTAATTACCTCCAACCTCAGCACATTTATTCCAGCCACTGACAAGCTTTCTATTTCTATCAGAGAAAAAGTTTTCGGTAAAGAGTGTAGCCAATTATGCACCGCATTTTGAACGTCTGTTTCATCCCTGAAATTGCGCCCCCGAAGTGCATCTTTAATTGGCGACCGTTTCTGAATAGTTCACACCACTTGTACGCACTTTTCGATGAAAAACGACTGTCCCCATATTGTGCACACATTCTTCGATAAATTTTACTTGGTTTAATTCTTTCTGACAGTAAAAATCGAATGCCACTTCGCTGTCCAACAGCGGTGCAATCTGAATTCGGGGCCGCCATTTAAAAAATTGTCAGTGACAATGTTACCAACATTATATTGTTGAAACAATGAGTACTGCATGTTCAGACATGCAGTAATGAGGGTATGTAGTAATGAGTACATAATAGGTACATAATGTCCGTGAAAAATTTAAATTCACCTTAGTTATTGACTCCCCCTCGTACAATTGATGCAGTTTATCTGAGTGGTTTTTCCCTATATCTTTTCACTCTTGTGAAAAGTCGGCTTAAGCCCGCCGCACACGAGGCAACTTTTGTTGCTCGGCCGTCGCAGATGAGCCCCCCCCGGGACACACGGAGGAATCTGCAGGCAATGTGATGCTAGAATTAGGGCCGGCCTACATCGCAGCAACATCGCAGCACCCCTGCACACGGAGCAATATCGTGTGGAGCGCCGGTCGCACGACAAAAATTTTGTCTCGTGTACGGCGGGCTTTATGGTATTATGGTAAGAGCATGTGGGATTTCCTAACGATGAGTCAAAGTTGGCCCGATGAAGGGCCGACAGGACATGCCCGACCGTAAGCTGGCTTAAACCAACCGTAAGCCAATCATATGCCAGTGATGACCCAACTAAGGTTTATATAGGCGTCGACGAGAAGCTATCGATGGCCCGAAGAAAACCTGCTGAAAACCGATGAAAAAAAAAAAAGATTGGAAGCCACTGCTTCGACAGCAACTTAGGATCGTACAGGTGGATCCAGGCCTCATCCCCAGAGACAACTCGAGCCACAAAGGCGTCGGGATCGGCGTCGAACTTGTTTAAGAAATCCACACTTTCGATCTGCCCTCTGATTCTTCCGATCTGGGCAGAAACGCCTCCGTACCCAACGTGCACGAAGCTTGCTCAGACCCGGCTTCTTCGGCACGTGCAATGCGCCGATCCAGCGGAGGTCCCTAAGGAGTCTCAGCCAGCGCCTCCGCCCGCCTCCGCCCGCGAGGGAGCCCCCATGCATGCAACGGTCTGCGCAAATTTGCGTCGTCTGCTTCTCTTCTCGCTTGAGCTTCGTCAGAAACTTCAAAAAAATAGCACGAGTTCCAGATTTTCCGTGTCGACGCCGAGTGACCTCGCTTTACCGCCCCTTGTATCATATTCTATGCGAAATGGTGGGCCGAAATGACCTGGTAAACTCCAGGAATGTTGAAGGAAAGCATTTTGAAAATTGTTACCATTGGTTGTAAAGCCATATTCAATTCAAATTCATTTATTCATGACAGAATGTATTAATTTGAAGTGTTTTTACTGCGTAGAAGTCAAAATAAATACGCAGTAAACACAGTTTACTTGATAAAGTTGGCAGTATGTTGCTGCATTTCAACAACGTATCGCAACCTTCAAAATAAGTTCGCGGAATCCCCCCGGGAACAGTCGCCGGCGTCGATCGGGCGTCGCCAGGGATCCGCGCAACTTCTGGGAGCAGCCTCTTCGAATGGAATGTCCTTCAGTTGCTTGGTCGCATTTTTTTTTTTTTTACAATTTCCTCGATGACTTCGAAACGACTTCCCGATCGATTTTTGCTCGGGCGAGGCCCGTGAAGGGGGAGGGGGGTCCGGGTGATTAACGAGACTCTGCTCCGTTACTGCTCATTACTCCATGCTCATTGTTACTCATCACATTATTACTCATTGCTCTTCTCCATTACTACTATCTCCCTAGTTCTAATAAAATCATTCCGCGAACTTCTCGACTGGAACGGGCTTGCGAGATTCAACCTATTGCTCTCCTGAAATCCAAAATCTCTGCCGCAATTTGAAATTATTATTTTTTTGTTCGATTCCTTCGATGAAGCGATTGACGCCGCCTGTCGCATCTCGACCATCCGGTAAGAGGCCTTAACGACAACAAAAATTCGTCCAGCGATTCTGCGGGATTCTCGACGAAGAGGAAGACGACGAAGAGGAAGACGAGCCCGTAGGACTCTCGACGATTCTTCGTCGAGAGTCCAACGAACGTTTCTCAAGATGCAGACGAGGCGTGCCGGATCGGCGAGGCTCGGGATTCGCTCCGGCTGGTTTCGAAAAAGGGCGTCCCGCTCCGAAAAGGCCTCTCCGCCGAAGATTCCAGGTCGTTGAGCTCTAATCGTACGGCTAAAGTAACACAACGTACCTTTAGTACCGTTGCTATCGTGGCAGCAGAAGCTTCAATCCTCGGTGCTTCGTGAGCGAAGGGAACCGGAAGGAATCGAATTCCGCGCCGTGACATAGGCGCGGCGTGTCTCAGCCCGCACTGGGTGTTTCGGCAGACATCCACCAGATGTCAGCTGCTTTCGTACCGATTCCCAAGACCCAGCGGTTCTCTCCTGGCGTTCGCCGGCACCATGGTGTTTAAGTGTGGAAAGTGATGCGAGTTTCGTTCCTTCGTGGTGACAACGGAAAAAACGTTTTCCCGTCGAAACGGGAAAATGAGGATGAGAGAATACGGCCTCAGCGCCTGGGAGTACCTCGATGCGGCGACCGGCGGGCCATCATGGCGTCGCGCTGTGACCCGTTCACGTGCTTTCCACTGTCTTTTTCTGGTCACGCCTCTTCGCCGGTTTTCGAGCGAATTCGTGCTACCATTAACAAGCTTCAGGGATCTATTGTCATTTACGTCATGGGAGATACACCGTTGAAATACCACTGCACGTTGTAAAAGTCGCTACGACTTCATTATGCGCTTCTCAATGAGAGATTTCAGTCATTCTTAGAACTCGCCAATGGTTCTGTACTTATTGCTGATAGGGATAAGAGTTCGGATTAATTTTGAAGAACATGCAGGCCTAGCCTTACAATTTGCAAGTTAAGTTATAGTATATTTAAACGTGTGTGACATTGCTGTGGTGCTTTCGGGCCGATGAGGTGGCATTTCCACAGGGAGGACCTTCTCATAGGCCTAACTGTTATTTTATTGTGTATGAATAGAATTGCGATCTGAGCCCAGCAATTTCATGCTTTGTATGAAAGAACTACTTCATGCTTTTAAATTTCTTTAAATTATACATAGTGTTGACAAATTCCTTCTAAGGACTGATAGTCTCTGGCTTTGTCTGAGGATTCTACCATGCCTACAAGGGGCATTACAATGGGAATAGTTTTCTCCTTGGAATACCTGGTGAGCAAGTTCCATTTGACCACTCCTGTATAGAGGATTGATTTAATTAATATTCCCATTGGCTATTCCAGGTCTTGTATGCATGACAGAACCAAGCCAAAAACTTTACCCAAAGTCTAATATTTCTCTTGGGAGAAAATAACACAATCATGGGAATTACTGGAAGTCCTGTAAAGGATAGATGTAGCACAGTGCTGAGTTTATTTTTTTTTTTACATAGGCCTGTGCCTATGAAAAAAGAAACTGTACTTTATGCTGCTTCAATCCCAATATGAGCAGCTGGGTATGTGTTCTCATTTCTAATTCAAATCATTAGTAATAATGGCTGAATGCACATCAATTCTAAACTCTGCTTGAGGTGCAGATCTGGTGTAAGTATACTTTAGCAACACTAATTCTTGACAGGCCAATAAGGCCACAGGATCCAGCAAAACGATAGTGACTTGGAACGATAAGAAGAATCAACAGCTAGCATCAAGTGACATTCTTCTACTGTTGAATGAAATGAAAGCATATAAATATTGTAGGCTGTGGTTCCCTCCACAATAACAATTTGCTTCACAGTACTTTCTTCCTTCATCCAGGTTTTTTCAAGTCAAGAAGTCTATTCTCACAGATGTCCTATCCCCTATTTTGCTTCCAATAGTGGTACTATAGTGACCTTTCAGCTTCTAGTTTGGCATGTTTTGCATGCTAGGAATCTGCCGGTAGCATTGCACTTTCCTAGAAGTTCACTTTATTAAATAAGGAAATCAGTCTAGATCCCTAGTCTAAAGGATGCTGATAAAAGACGTGGTTCTGGGGGAAGATGCTCCAAAAGCTTTATTGCTGGAGAAGCACAAGGAATTCCTTCTCTCCTATGGGAAGAAGTCTCACATGGACTATGTGAGTAACTTTTCTTTTATTATTTCCATTGCATCCTGCAAAGAAACTGTTGTCACAAGGTATAATGAAGTGGAGTTTCTAGGGGGGTATTTAACATTTTGTTGGCAATTTCTCCAAACAGGAGCATAAAATGACAGAATATTTGAGGATGTCAGGATACTACTGGGGACTGACAGCCTTGAGTTTGATGGGAGATCTTGAGCATGCGGGAAAAGAAGAGATATTAAATTTTGTTCAAGAATGTCAGAACCCATGTGGTGGAATCAGCCCTGCACCAGGCCATGATCCTCATCTCCTCTATACTCTTAGTGCTGTCCAGGTATGCCATGTTTCTGGAAGGCTATTGATGAAACTTGGTGAGTGATGTCAGGGAAGTGGGCTGGGAATCAGTTTGACTTGAGCCAGTCCCATTACCCTCATGATCTTCATGGATGGTGGATGAGCCTTTCCATTGCTGATTTTCAATTATGCAACATATGAGTTGAAAACCACAGATTTGGTGAGATTTTAGACAACAGCAGTCCTGTAAAAATGTTTACTAGATTTTTTACTAAAGGCATGGTAGAAAAGTTTTGGAAAATGGAGGACTAATATGGAGCAATGAAATTTGCTTAGCAGAGATCTAATACATCTCTACCTCATTTCACTGAGAGTTTCAAATGCATATAATTATAAATTTGTTATTACATGAAATTCTCTCACAATTATTCAGGTGTCAAGTTTTTCTTTAGGTTTGCAGCTAGTTGAAAAGCTAGTTGAAGTTTAAAGTATCCCTGCAGATGCTGGCAAGACATAATTGACTTGCAACAGGCAGATAACAGACCCACAGACAACCAGGCAATCATATTAGGAATCTACTTTGATTGTCAAGTTTTAAAGAGCACAGCACCCCCCCCCCCCCCCCATTGTCATTTAGTCCCTTGAGAACATTATGACATTTTAGGGTCATAAATGGAATCCTTTCCAAAAAATTTTTTTTTTAGCATTTCTTTTGTTCATGACTGTTGTATATTACCCACAGATCCTGTGCCTTTATGATGCATTGGACATTCTTGACAAGGAAGCCATAGTCAAATATGTGTCAGGGCTGCAACAAGATGATGGTAGCTTTGCTGGAGATAAGTGGGGAGAGATTGACACCCGGTTTTCCTTTTGTGCCCTTGCCTGCCTAAGTTTCGTTGTAAGTTGGGTCATTCTTCTCAATTTCATGTTGTAGAATATTCATGATGGTTCTTGATTCCATGCTCATTTTGTTCATTACTATTTCATGTAATTTACAGTTTTTCCAACTTCTATAATACCGTTTTTTATGTATTAACCCACATATGCCAGAAAAAATTTGATGGATTCTTCCAATTCATGGATATATTCTGCTTATTTGGGGGGATCTTTGAAAAATATTTTCAAAATTGTATTAATCTTCACTTGACAGAAAACATGCATTCTGAGGATGCTAGAAGTTCTGATCTTCAATGAACAACTGCAGAGATATCTTTGTGCACATCTCTACACGTCATCCTAATTATAGAACACCAGGCATATCTGGGTTAATTGATATATACCTTACATTTATTGCAATTCGAAGTTGAATCACAAATGTGGTTTTTATGGATAGAAAATGGTCCATGTCCAGAAAATATCACATCACATGATATCCAAACTGCATAATTTTTTCAGTACCCATAATCCATGAAACATGCATATTTCAATTCAATATGTTTTCAATGAGTATACATTGTCTTTAATGAAAAGGTGATCTGTAATTCAGATTCATTCAGATTGTATAGTTGGCACCAGCATAGATTGGAGTCTGTTTTCAATTTTGAAAAGTATGTTGAGGTTCAGGCTTGAAATTGGATACCTTAGGATTATTCCTCACTGAGGAAGGTGTCAGCAATGAAATGATATAGTATGTTTTTTTTTTAAATAAAGTATGTAGAGTTTGGAAATTTTGTTGTTGTGGAAAGCAGGAAATTGAAAACATGATTGTCAGGAAGCAACATATAGACTTGAAGGTTGATGGTTGGCATTCTGTGACAGCATTGCAAAAATATTTTGGGGAATTTTGAGACATATTCCATCTTCAGAAACGATTGGATGCCGTGAACGTGGACAAGGCTGTGGAGTATATCTTGCAATGCATGAATTTCGATGGTGGCTTTGGGTGTCGGCCAGGGTCAGAAAGCCATGCGGGCCAGATCTATTGCTGTCTTGGTGCCCTCTCCATTGCAGGCAAGTTTTCCTTGATTTATGCCTTGATCTTTTTGCTGTGAACTGGTGAATATTATGGAAGTATTTTTATAAAAGGGATATGAAAATGTCTTCATAGATACTGAAGAAAGTTGTGTACAGGTACATCTCATGAGTGAGATTATGGAAAAGAAAATAGTGCTCCAGGCCATTGGAATGATTAAAGTATCATTTCTGTCTCAGATTGGTTTTGTTTGTGCTACATTGTTCTGGGGTTTCCTATGCACCACCCATCTGAATTCCACAGAGCTGTTCCATGTTAAGAAAAGGTCAGCTTAATTCTATATTAAGACACATTTATTTACATTTGGAGTTTAAATTTTAAGCTGAAAAAGTGAAGAAAATGTAATGATGAAGGTGTGGAGACTAAGGAGATAGAGAAATGCCCAAGATACCATTTCCAGTCTATCAATTTAAGATCTGTTGGTTTAGACATAACCCACACTGTATTAAATCCATTAAGCCAGAGCAAAATTGGCAGTTTTTTTCAAGATCGCCCTTTCATATGTTAAAAATTGGCAGTGCTTAGCATACAGGTTCCAAATGTACTGTATCATCAGATATTCATGATGATTGTGGCTATATATGGAAAATAAATCATTTTTTCTCTTTCACTTTTATTGCAGGCAGTTTCTTTTATGTTCACATTTTTTTTATTCCAACCAATTTATATGTCATCAATTTTGCATCATTCTAAATTCCTGGTGACATTTACATGAAATAAGATTGTGCTGTGTGTAGCCCAGTTTTCATGCTTGAAGCTTATAAGGGGAACCTGTGCTAATTCAATGATGAACTAAGCATAATATCATCATAGCACTAGATTAGATTAAATATATTCTTGAAAAGAAGTTTCAGTGAAGAATGGTTCCTATGATTAAAGATTGAAATATCATTGAACATTTTGTTGATTCATTTATTGTATGCCTCTAAATAACTATTTTCAGTCTAGTGCTTCCCTCCTTGTTTCCTAGAGTTGCTTTCCTTATCATCTTTATCAACCTCATTGATTTCTTGCTAGAATTTGCCCCTGGTCAAGTTTTACATTTCTTGAACTCTCCATTTTAGGACTTCCTTGCCTAGGGTTTCCCTCTATAGATGTATATTGAGCTGATATTTTCATGTTCTTGCAAGTAGCTGACCTGTTTATGACCAGGAAAGTTGTCTGGCCAATGGCAATTTGAAAAGTTTTTCCTGCAATAGAGTCCAAACGCTGCCAGAAACAGACTGCTTTTTCCTTTCATTCTTTGATGCATTTTTATGTCTGAACATGCAGGGAGTCTCGATCTAGCCAAGGGAGATTTGCTCGGCTGGTGGTTGAGCGAGAGGCAGCTTCCCTCGGGAGGTCTCAATGGTCGCCCCGAGAAACTACCCGATGTCTGCTATTCGTGGTGGGTGTTGGCCTCCCTCTCCATGCTCGGGAGGCTCCATTGGATCGACCACGATTTGCTGAGATCCTTCATCCTTGCATGTCAGGATTCAGAAACCGGTGGGATCTCTGACCGGCCCGGAGATATTCCCGACCCGTTCCATACCCTCTTTGGTCTCGCTGGTCTCTCTCTCTTTGGTGATGAACACCTGGTACCCATTCATCCTGTTTTTTGTCTCCCATATCCAGTGATTGACAGACTTGGCATTCAGACTCAGTCTCTGCATGTTGGATGAAACAAAATTTAATGTGATGCTTAAACTTATTTGGTCAATGTGTGATAGATATGCCTGTGAAGTGAAGCCTATGAATTGTTTATTGGTGGTTTGACTTGTTCCTTTGTTGATCTACTTTCTTGTCTTCCTTAGGTTCTCTTTTATTTCATGAACCTAAGTTCCATTCATTACTTGTTAAACACTTTCACTGCTGTTCATGCCATATCTTGTGTTTGGCATGGCTCTAAGCTCTACTGCTGTGTTGGCAAGGAGAGGTTGGCTGGGATTTTAAATCCTTTGCAGTCAAGGTGTAAATGTTTTCTTCATTCATTTTGAATTCTACCTGTGAGATATGTGATTCTGGGTATCCTTCTCTTGTCATTTAAAGTCAGAGCACTTTTATGCCAAATATTGCCCAAACATGAATCAGTTCTTATTCCTGATGTTGTTCATTTCTCAAAAATGTTCTTTTAAAGCTTGTATTGTCCAGCACCAGTCAAGAATGAGTGTGCAACCACTTGTAGTAGGGTCAGTTGTCTGTCATGATCAAACCCTAGTAGCAGATTGACACTACAAACCATGAACCCCAGTAAAATATTCCAGCTGGATTCTCATTTTTGATCCAAGCTGGTCGTACATGAAAATTGCACTGGAACATGACAGAAACCTGTATGGTTCTCAGCTTGAATGAAATCCATGATCTAAGAAGGAACTTTTAGAGGCTATCCTGAGGTTCTTGTATTCATTCCAATCTTGATTTCATGTAGAGACCAAATTAACACCCTGCTGGTAGATCTCCAGCTATGCTGTAGCAAGAATGCTAGTGACTCACTACTTCTGACAGACTAAGCACTTGATGTTTAAGCTGCTGCCACCTGGGCTTCGACACGTTTTTGTATAGGTGTTAAAGGTTAGGAGCAGAAAATACATGTTTCATTCTTGGGTGGAAAAAACGTATTGTTGGAATGGTGATTACTTGCACAATTCCCACTTACTTGCACATGGGAAATTAAAAAAATTGGGAGGAAACTGAGCCTTCTAAACTGAAAAAGCTTTCTGTCTCGCATGGTGTGAAGTTCTGCAATCCGAAGTCATGGAAGGAAAATCAGAAAAGAAACACAATGTACTGTAGAGACGAGGAACGGTCTTAGGACATCTCTCCCCCTTTTTTTTTTTCAAGGCTAGAGCACCAATTACGACTATGTACCAATGGAATATGCGTAGCATTGATTTTAATTTGATGCACCTGCAAGAAATTAATTAGCTTGGAACGAATATGAATGATAAAAATTCGCAAAAATTGACTTTACAATTCGTCACGACGGCAATGATGACTAAAAATCTGAATCGTTAGTTGGGAAGAAATACGGCTTGCTGGATGTATTGGAAAATGTACTGGATCGTAAAAAGTAGCCCATTGACAAAGACACCACTGGCCGAAACTTCAAATCGAATAGAATAGTCTGCCGCTGGTCTTCATCTCTGCAGTCATTTCCTGCAGACACGATTATTTTTCATCCTTTCTGTCATAAAATGGCAGTGCATACATGGGTTGAAATTATTATTAAGTAATGGTTGAAGATCTCGAGGTATTCAAAGTGGATGATTTACTATTTTGACTTTTCTATTTTATTTCCTAAATAATATTTTGTGGTTGTTGAGTTTACAGTCGATTCCGCCTAATGGAATACCATTGCACGATCCCGATTTACGGTGCGATACAGCAGATAGTTTCGGTTATAGGAATACTCCGGATGATAGAATAAAGTTCTCTGGTCCCGTGAGTAGTCCAATATGCGGAGTCAGTTGTATTGGCTTTTCCCAGTTTTGCCTTTTATTGTATTCCAGCTCGATTTTCCCATTTTTTCTTACAGACTTCTTAGCACACCTCAAGAAATTTTCATCGATGAAACCTTCTCCCGTCTAATGAGAGCGACACGACGCATTTCCCGGCCTCGAAAAGAAACTTTCCCAGACTGCGTGCAAACTCATCTCGCGAGAGAGAGAGGAGATTCTTGAATCACCGGACGATGTGAAGGGCACCTTGGTCGGGGTGATGTGGGGCGTGGGCCCGCCCTCGTCACCATCCAGTCGTTCTCCAGTCCCCCTACGGCCCCGGCCGGTAAAGGAGCAGGTGTGGTCGCGGTGCGCTAGTCGCACGGCGTTCATTCGGAACGGTGAAGGCACTATTAATGAACGACCTGGGTTCGGGGACCTCAAGGATGTAGGTATATGGTCAAATCGCTGGGTGTATGGGCAATGGAAGATGGAAAGAAACGAGTCATTTAGGGTCTCTCCGGCCTTTGTCGGCGGATTGACTCCTACTGTCAAAGGTGTTCATCATCTTACATTCTGATGCCACGTGGGTATTCTCTTCGAAAGCTACCTCAGTCGTTGCAAAGACTCTGAGGACAACCCGGTGACGGAACCGATAGATGAAGCCTGCGCGCAAAACCCGCCGGAAAACTGGAATAGCAACCCCATTAGCACAAAAGTAGTGGGCCAAAAGCGGCCCAGGCCCTTCACTGGTGGAATTCTGCCGGGGCGGGAACGTGGCAGCGAGTGGGACGTGCACCTGGTGGCCCACAACCAGTGGCGGATACAGAAATTTTTCATAGGGGGGGCGGTTCCCAAGTTCCTACCCCCACCCCCCCAGTCTACCATCATTCCTCTTCCTTTCACCTTTTTTATTTTTCATCTGGGGTAAGAACTTGAGTTTCTATTTCACTAGCTCCAATAAAATGTAATGCAGATGCTATTTTGAATAAAGAAAAGGGGGAGAGATGTCGTAAGACCGTTCCTCGTCTCTACAGTACATTGCGTTTCTTTTCTGATTTCTGGGGTAAGAACTTGAGTTTCTATTTCACTAGCTCCAATAAAATGTAATGCAGATGCTATTTTGAATAAATAAATCAAATGCCAACCTGGCCATAGGGGGGGCGGTCGCCCCCCCCGCCCCCCCCCCTGTATCCGCCACTGCCCACAACCCGATGAAGTTGGTGGGCCACGAGCTCTCTTCCCCAATTGTAGGTGGTGCGCCTCCACTTACATGCGACTTGGGTATGTGCAGCACGTACGAGATATGGGAAAGTATTACATGGAATTGGACGAGTATGCCGACGGGGAGACGGATAGGCTCGTTCTTCTACTCTGGTGAATCTTCTTCCGAGTCGTCGTCAGAGGATCCCAGTCGGAAATTTTTCATCGGGCCGTCGGTGGCTTTTCGTCGACGCGTGTGTCGGGCCATCGACGGGATGTGGTCGGTCTGAGCACGGTCGGGCACGTCCCGTTGGCCCCTCGTCGGGCCGACTTCGGCTCGTCGTTGGGAGACCGCCCATGCCCCGACCGGAAGCCGTCCTTTCGCAACGGTGAAGAGACGTCGAAAAGAAATCCACACGAACTGCGTCGGCAACACGACGCGTCTTCGAGAGACGAGAAATGCATCCTTCGTCTGGGTCGAGACGAAACAACCATACACGGGTGCACTCCTATCGCCGAGAGCCGAGAACATCCCGAGCAACGTCCTTCGCCGGATGCTAAGGCTTCGAGGAGCGGAATCACGCGTGAATGCAGGGGCGTCCGTCCTCCCGCAGGAGGCCGGGGATGCCTCACGGCAGTGGTCTCTAAGTCGGAAAAAGGAAAAGGTCGCGTCGCTCGTCGTGGAAAGTAGGAGAATCCTCTCGCTGACCTACGGGTCGGAATTTCCTGCTTCGTTCCGGGGCTAGGTTTCATCTTCGTGGAAATGTTCCAAGGAATCCGATCGTCTTCCTCCGAGATCCATCCAGAAACCACAAGGAACCGCGTCCGAGGGACTAATTCCGGCGGAATCCGGGAAGCGACTACGATGTCGATGATGACTACGACGAAGTGACTACTACGACCGCTTTGGCTCCGTCTCGCACCGGTTTTCGAATCCTTCGCAATCTTCCTGCAGACACGATTGCTTCGAATCCTTCGAAGCAATCGTGTCTGCAGGAAATTACTGCTGAGATGAAGACCAGCGGCAGACGATTCCTTCGATTCGAGGTTTCGGCCAGTGGTGTCTTCGTCAATGGGCTAATTTTTTTTTACGATCCAGAACAGTTTCTAATACATCCAGCAAGCCGTATTTCCTCGTTCCAAGCTAATTAATTTCTTTCAGGAGCACCCAATTAAAATCAATGCTGTGCCAACTGTACCATTTCAATACGAATCGGTACATAATCGTAATTGGTACCCTTCCCTTAAAAATAAAAGGGGGGGGGGGGATTGTTGCACGACCTTTCTTCGTCTCTTCTCCTTCCTCAATGTCGGAAATCCTCGGTGCACTCTGCCCACTTGTCTTGACGCAAGCCAGTCGACAATATTTCATTGGGCCACCGATGGCTTTTCGTTGCCGCGTGTATGAGCCTTAGTTGGGCCCTTACCTGCAATATGGTTGGTTTAAGCCGGCTCACGGTCGGGCATTTACTGTTGGCCCTTCATCTGGCTCCCAAGTAGCGATTCGGATCAAAAATGAATCCATTGGACCTCATGGACGTCCAATGCATATCCTCCTCGGACGTCCAATGGATGACTCGTCCAAGAATCATCCTTGGAAATGTCCATCGGATGGCCTATGGGATGTCCTTTTTTTTTTATCCATTGGAGATTCCCTTTGGGAAAGCTATCGGATGACCATTGAGGGATCGAGTAATCCCTCCATCAGTAATCCCCGGGTAGCAACAGAGCAAAATTTGAATATGCATAATAGTTTTTCTACGCGTGGAACACGATTACTTCCTGCAATTTCCCGGTCTCACCCACTCACGAATCCTGGGAGGAGCTCGAAGAGAAGCGTGTAGACGACAAGTAAGCCACTACTGGACCTACTTGCTCTCGTCTTCTCACACATGCCTCTCATCCCAGAGACCGCCTCTCGTCGTCGAAGGCTACATGAATCCAAGCCGAAAGGAATCGACTTTGCAAGGGGAACCCCTCTCCCTCCGTACCATGTGCAAGAATTGCCGGGAGTCCTATCGAGCTACGTTACGTCTCTCGACGAGCGAACTAATTGGAACGACTTCCTTCGGCTCGTACATGGAAAATTATCGAGTAGAGAATGAGAGCTTCTGCAGAACGATCGATTTGCATTAAGGACATCGGGAGACACACAGTAGTGGGTTCGTTGCCACCTCGCTTACATTATGGGAACTTAATTTTCATCGAACGAACGGCTAGATGTCGGGCCTCGACGGGGCGGGAACCC
Organism: Darwinula stevensoni; assembly: GCA_905338385.1. Taxonomy (NCBI): domain Eukaryota; kingdom Metazoa; phylum Arthropoda; class Ostracoda; order Podocopida; family Darwinulidae; genus Darwinula; species Darwinula stevensoni. The sequence goes on along the minus strand of CAJPEV010003133.1, from coordinate 6,561 downwards.
CGTCCGGGGACATCCACGGGCAGACCCCGAGAGGATGTCCTTGGAAGTCCCTTTGCCGAGCGTCCAACGGACGTCCAAACACGGACCGGCGCATCGTTTCGTTCCTGATGTGGAACTCTGAATGGAATCATGCGTTGGTCCAATTATGATGTCACACCCTCTAAATAATGATTGAAGTTACTGAAGTTACTCACTTGAGATGGGACGTTTGAAGAAGAAAAAAAAGAAGGAAATGAGTCCCACGATCGAATGCTCGCAACGCCATTCGATAAATCCTTCGTTCGATCGAAGGGAAATGACTGAGTGTTCGATGCAGGGAAATTTATCTAGGCTAAAGCTCAGATTGCACCGAGAAGATATCGGTCCACGGCGGCGGCATCCGAAGGGCGACCGAAAGGACGACCGAAAGGACGACCGAAAGGACGACCGAAAGGACGACTGGGTCGTCCGTGGAGTTTTGGATCGCCAAAGGCTGCTTAGGGATCGCTAAAATCTGAATCGTTGGTTGGGAAAAAAAAAAAAAACGGCTTGCTGAAGGAATTGGGTAACGTTCTGGATCATAAAATGGCCCATTAAGGATTTTTTCTCTCATTTAAGTTTCGGCCCATGGCCGAAACTTAAAATCGAATGAATTTGTTGCCGCTGGTCTTCATTATCTGCTGTTTTTTTTTCCCGGAGACACGAATATTTTCCACCATTTCTGTCATAAAATGTCGGTGCATACGTGGGTTCAACTTATTATTAAATAATGATTGAAGGTCAGAAGGTAGTCTTAATGGATGATGTACTACTGCGTTTCGACTTAGCTATTTCATTTCCGAAATAATGTTTCATGTTTTAATGTTTTATTGAGTGTATCACTTTTCCCAGTTTTGCCTTTTATTATTTCGTCTCTATTTTCCCATTTTTTTTCTCCCAGATTTCTAACCATACACAGTCAGCAGTACGATAAGAACCGTACGCATCAATTCGATCACGAAATACATGACTCAAAAAAGACCGCGAAGATCGAACGAGCCAAAGTTGCATCTTAAAGTTTTCGGGCCGCGGTGGAAGTTCTCCTCCCTGCCACTAGATGGCGATGCATCTCGCTCTTCGCACGGAACCCAAAAGGGGCCTCCCCACTTTCCCTGGAATCGGCCCTCACTGGAGTGTTCGGCACCTCACCATATGTCTCGCCTGATCTCATTGTAGAAATCAATCAAAGTGGGCACTTCATCATTTGTTATCCCCAAATTCGAGACAGATTCATGGGGCTCAGGCGATAAACAAGTTCATATTATATTCATTATATGAAGTTATGTGGAAACCAATTTTCAATAGCTTTCCCTTTCTTCAACCTCCCCCCCCCCCCCCCTCTCCCCCCTTCCAGCCTCTCTACGGGACTCATTAACGTAAGGCTTAGGCCTAATCAACAGACTGCCTTCAGATCACGTCAAAGCATACCTTTTCCTTTTCAAAAGAAACTCAATTTTCGACTTACCACGCCAATTAGGTATATAAGTGTAGTGGGCTTCGAGACATCTGGCTAAAGACGTGCAACGTTAGGCCTATCTGGAGTTCCTCTAACCATCTCGAACAGGTCTGAGGAGAGAATGCCCTCAAGCAGCATGGAATCCATGGTACGCGCCATCCTGTTAATTCAGGATGTCCGAATGCTTGTCGCGGACTTACTATACACATGAGACACGCCTGGCCCACAGATGTATTTTACTGGGTGCCACCGAAAATGCGGACATTAACGTTACGCTCTATGCATATTACACCCGTGGTACATGTGTGTAATAAGCACAGTGTGGCTCATGAACGAAGGCCAAGCTTAGAACATATGACTGTGCGGAGAAGAAACACACGTGCACGTGTCCCGGGGATAAATTGCTTTCTGGGTACCGCAAGGAAATCTTGTGAATGAAATCATTTCCCGGCTAATGAGAGCGAGCGATTCGACGCATTTCCTGACCTTGGACCAAAGTTTCCCAGACTGCGTGCAGACTCATCGAGAGTGGCGAAAATCTTTCATCCCTGGATGACATTGTGGGCGAGGCCGCCAAATGGGATTACGTGTTCTCCGTGTACGTAAAAGGGCCCTATTATATATGTACTGACTCCAATTAGATAAGTACCGGTGAGATTCGGAAGGACTAGGCTGGTCAGCAACAATAACAATGGATATGGAACCGCGTCCGAGGGACTAATTCCGGCGGAATCCGGGAAGCGACTACGATGTCGATGATGACTACGACGAAGTGACTACTACGACCGCTTTGGCTCCGTCTCGCACCGGTTTTCGAATCCTTCGCGGGCGCATTGGCTCATCTTCCGCGAAAGTGAGCCAACTTCCCCAGGTACGGGCCGGCCGTAAACCGACGGAAAATTTTGACCCGGGACGAGTGAAACGGGATGAAGTTTTACATTAAGCGTTCCTGCTGTTCGAGAGAATGAGAGCTACCTGCGGCAACCCTGTTTTTCCAAGTTGGTGGTTAGAGAAGGGGCCTGTCAGCTACCTGACATTTTACCTCTAAATGAGGTGGCCCGTCGAGCCCGCCAAATTTCCAGCGATCCGACCATAAAAGGGGGGGGGAGGGGGGGTGTGTGGAGGGGGAAGAGGGATGGGGGGGTTGGAAGTAGCGAACCGCTCCCGTATGAGATATTTTTGTTTTTGTCACCGGGTAGCACTCAACATTTGCACTCTCACAAGAACAATTTGATGCATTGCAAGTAACATGTTAATAGGGTTATTCTCGTGTCCAGTCGAGAAATCCAGTTAAAGCTGAAGACCTTCGGCCGATGGCATTTATAGTGCCGAATGATGCAATCTCGAGGAGCCACCCGCTTTCTTGCAGCCAGTTCGATTTTCCCATTGGGGTTTCGTATCTCTGAATCCTCAGGATTTGGATGCCCCTTTGCCCCTTTGCCCCTTTGCCCCTTTGCCCCTCTCCGGCATCCCTTACCCTCTCGAACCCGCAGACTCACTTCCCGTGTTCGTACAAATGCAGGTGCGATGATGAGGTCTTTACAAAATTATTCACCTATTAAATGTTTCGGAACGATATCCATCGTCATCGGGCAAGTCTAGTCACGATGCACTCGTCTTCTTTGTCCCTGCATTAAGCCGGGCAGTCGGGATGAGACGAAAAGCGCGGAGTTGGGGACAGGAGAACAACAGTCTCCCATACTCTATGCCGATGGCGCGATTATTATTATTATTATTATTATTATTATTATTATTATTATTATTTTTTTTTTTTTTTTTTTTTTTGAGAAGGCACCTTGGTCGGAATTAGGCGACATGGTCTCGTCCTCGTCGCCGTCCGGTCGTTCTCCAGTCCCGCCACAGCCCTCGCCGCTACCAGGGCTGATGTGGTCGCGGTGAGGGGGGGGGGGGACCTTGTCCATCAGGTCACCAAGAGTCGAACACGACTAAATGGATGAAACACACAATGTTTTTAGCTATTGAGTGTATGACTTTTCCTTGCTCTGCCTTATATTTCATCTCTATTTTCCCATTTTTTATTCCAGATTTCTAAGCATACCTCAATAATTTTGTATGAATGAAATCATTTTGCGGGTAACGAGAGCGACTCGACGCATTTCCTGGCCTTGGACGAAAGTTCGTGCAGACTCATGGAGAGAGGGGTAATTCTTGCATCGCTGGAAGACGCGTGTGCGAAGGGCACCTTGGTCTGGGTGCCGCGGCTTGGACTCGTCCTCGTTGCCGTCCTGTCGTTCTCCAGTACAACTACAGTTCCCGTCGTAACTGGGGCTGACGTGGTCGTGGTACGCTCGAGAAACCCGGCCTTTAGCGATCGAACCGCTTTCTGCCCAAGCAGCATGTTCACGTAAACAATATATCATTTTTTTGCAAACAATGTAAATTTCTTGCGATTGCATGAAAATGACATCACGTTAACGTAAAATTTACTTTCCCATATTTACGTCACCAAAGTGTACGTGTATTTTCCTTCCTTCCCTCAAGAGCGCACCGCGAACGCAGTTCACCATGTACTGGCGGGGGCTTTGGCGGGACTGTAGAACGACCGCATGGCGACGAGTACGAACCCACGTCGCGTCATCCTGACCAAGTTGACCTTCACACTTCATGTCATTCAGTGAGGAAATAATTTTTTCTCTCTCGATGAGTCTGCTGGCAGTCCCGCAGTCCTGAATACCTTCGTCTATGGACAAGAATTACGTGGAGTCATTCTCGTTAGCCGGGAAATTATTTCATTCATAAAAATTTCTTGAGGTACGCTTAGAAATCTGGAGGAAAAAATGAGAAAATAGAAATAAACAGCAGAGCTGTGAAATGAAATTCACAGAATGGCCCCAAAAAAACATTAATTCGAAAATAAGAAAGCAAAAAGAAAAGAAATTAGTAAATCCTCCATTACGATTACCTCGTGATCGTCAATCATTTCTGAATAATAGGTAATAATAATAGGCCCATGTACGCACTGACATTTCATGATAAAAATGATGGAAAATTATCGTGTCTGCGAGAAATAACCGCAGAGATGAAGACCAGCGGCATATTATTAATTCGATTTGATGTTACGAGTAGTGGTTTCTTTGTTAATGAGCCATTTTATGATTCAGTACTTTTTGCAAGACATCCAGCGAGCCGTATTTCATTCCAACTTACGATTCAGATTTTTAGTAATGAATGTCCTCATAAACAATTGGTTATATCGATTTTAGCGTATTCATATTCGTTCCAAGCTAATTAATTTCTTTCAGGAGTATGCAATTAAAATCAATGCTATGCCAATTGTACCAATTGAATAATTGAATAATAATTGAATATGCATTGTAACAAAATCGTAATTGATGTTCTACACTTGAGGGAAAAAAAAGGGGGGGGGGGGGGAAAATTGTACGACCTTTCCTGGACTCTTTTCCTTCCTCAATGTTAAAAATCCTCGGGGCCCACTCTGCCCATTTGCTGTGACGCTTGCCGCAGAAAGGTTTTTCATTGGTTCACCAATGGCTTTTCGTTGACGGGTATATAAGCCTTAGTTGGGCCCTTCACTAGCATATGTAATCGTAATCATGGCACTGTTGTCGCGGACTTAATATACACAAGAGACACACCTGGCCCACACATGTATTTGACTGGGTGCCACCGAAAATGCTGACATTTACGTGACGCCTTATGCATATTACACTCGTGGTGCGCGTATGTAATTAAGCATAGTGTGGCTCGTAAGCGAAGACCCAGCTTACAGCTACAGTTCCCATCCGCAACTGGGGCTGATGTGGTCGTGGTACGCTCGAGAAACTCGGCCTTCTGCGATCGAACCGCATTCTGCCCAAGCAGCGTGCGGCTTGCGGGTTGGATTGCGGGTTGGATTGCGGCTGGTTTAAGCCGGCTCACGGTCGGGCATTTACTGTTGGCCCTTCATCTGGCTCCCCAAGTGGCAATTCTGATCCAAAATCGATCCATTGGACTTCATGGACGCTTGGACGTCCAATGCATATCCTCCTCGGACGTCCAATGGATGACTAGATGTCTCGTCCAAGGATGATCCTTGGACATGTCCATCGGACGGCCTAAGGGATGTCCGTTTTTCTTTTTTATCCATTGGAGATTGCCTTTGAGAAAGCTATCGGATGACCACCGAGTGATCGAGTAATCCCACCATTAGTAATCCCCGGGTAGCAACAGAGCAAAATTTGCACATGTTAATAGATTTTCTACGCGTGGGACACGAGTACTTTCTGCACTTTCCTGATCTCACCCACTCGCGTTCCCGGGAGCATATTTTGAAACCTTACTCCTGTTCAAACACTGGGACCGGAAGAGACAATCAATCTCCACCATGGTGTCATGGTGGGAACATGGCTACCCCCGTAGCCGCTGCAAGTTCAAGCGAACCAGGCACAACTCACGAATAAACAGGTCGCTGAACATATGGCTGAGTTCGAAAAGAATCTGGGTCTATGGTTTTCTCAATTAAGTAGGACAGCTCAACGCAGGCCAACCTTCTCTTAACTGCCACCACTATGACACTAGGCCTATGCAACATAGGAAAGTATTGGTTACGCGATGGCATACGAAGCGATGCGAAGTTAGGCCTAGATTTCAAATAGCTTAGTGACCAATAGTCATATTTTTTCATGAAGTATCAAGAGGTTGAAGGTAATGCAAGTGAGGAATGTGAGTCTTGGTACTGGTTTGTAGCGACTACGTTTTCAATAATAATGTACATTTGGTAACATAGCATTATGGGACATGTGATTTATGCATTCACCCTATATAGCTTGAAGGACTGAAATACATTTTCAGAGGGAAAGTATTTTAAATCACCTAATTACCAGTGACAAAAAGTACATAGTAGATTTTGTCAGGAGGATGTACCAGAATGGGTGCCACGAAAAAACGCCCACTGAAAAAATGCCCACAGAAATAATGCCCACAGTAAAAACGCCCACAAGAAAAAATGCCCACATGCGTATTTTCAAATACAGAGTCCGCCAAAAAATGTATACACACTTCAGGAAAAGAAAAACTTCTATACGTACATATTTTAATACTAAATTTATTCAGACATCATGAGATTA
>CAJPEV010003132.1:0-34341 GCA_905338385.1 Darwinula stevensoni | reverse complement strand
TCCCCCTATCTTTCTCTTGGCCTTAGCCTTCTCTGCTTTTCATTCTCCACCTTTTTTTTCCCATTATATTTATCGTTATTCAGTTCTTATTTATGTATTTTCCCCTCCTTTTTTGGGGTTTTCTCGGTGGAATTGAAGATTGAAGAGATGTTCGAATAAAAAAAAAAGGAAAAAAAAAGACATCTTGATGATGGTTTGCATTAAAAAGATTATAAAATGGACAAAAAATTAACATAAACATGCTGCTTGGGCGGACTCGCTAGGACCCTTCGTCGGCGATCCCAAAGGGAACATTGACGGCGGTGATCCTGACGTACTTCTCGTACGTCGGATACGCCGTGATGATGGGCGGTGTCGCGGTCAGGGAGGCCTCGGGCGTCGAATCCGAACTCAACATGGACGACATCCTGAGCTCGCCTGCCTTCGACTGCTCGAATCGGACGTGCGAGTGGGGACTCCAGAACAATAACCAGGTTCTCTATCTGTTTATCCAATGGATCTTCGCTCTTTCCTCCCCTCGTGCGAGAGAGTTACGGTCGGGATGTTGTCGTAGATGATGACGGCGGCTTCGGCTTGGTTTCCTCTCATCTACGCCGGGTGCTTCGCCGCCACGCTCTCCTCTGCCATCGCCAGTCTCGTCGGGGCTCCTCGCGTCTTCCAGGTGAGTCTTCTTCCGGATCCCTTTTCTTCGCCCTCTTTGCGGCACGGGCCGATTTTCGGCGGCGAAATTTCCTCGCTGCCGGTTCCTTGAGCGGCGGACGGGGCTGCGAGCGTTGGGCAGGTTGAGTGGAGCGGTACGTTTTCGGTGAAAAGTCGCGAGGCACTTATCGCACGTCTCAGAAAACATGTCACTAAGAGGGTTAAAATGAAAGCGAAGGAGCCACCTGCATCTCACCAGACGATTTACGGGGAATGGCAGCTTTGGCTTAAGTTCGCCAGAAATTGTCAGTTAATATGTAGGAGACAGTTCCACAGGCGCGCCATTTCTTTGGGGGATTCTCCAGACTCTAAGCCCGTCTCCACCATAATGAAGGGAATGGGAAATTCCCCAGCATGCTCCAAGGTGGGCAACACGAACTGGGTCACGATTTAAATAGTAGAATCAACGAATTAGAATGAAATTAACCGAAATCCCTCGAAAAGCCCGCGCGATAATTTCCCGGGGGAACGAAGGGCGACGCGACCGTAGGCCTCCATCGGCACCTCGACGCAACTTTTAAAGGGCCGCGCGACGCCGCCAGGCCTCAGTCCGAGATGGAGCGGCGGAACGAGCGCGCGAATCCCGTGTCGCCTCTGGGGTCTCCGCCGAGTTCTCCTCGCTGCAACTTTTTTCCTTGGCGCCTTTCGCTGCAATGACGTTTTCCGTGCTGCCATCCCCAGTCAAAAATTATGGTTGGCTTAAGGTTGGGCCATAGATAGGGAAGTTGGCGGAAGGTCGGGCAATAGTCGGGTTTGCCGCACATCGATGCCCCATCCATGAGCCACCCATGGGGTATCTTCCTATGAAGGGTTCCCAGCAGCAGCGACCTACTGAGGTGACCATGCACCAGCCTTTAATGTCATGCACAATGTTTTTCACTCGACTTCGACACTTCATGTCGATCAACAATGACTAACTCAAATGGAAAACACTATAGACAGGATATGTTATATCTACCTTATGCCGATGAGGTAAATTATAAGCATTCTTCTCACGACTAATTACTACTCTGCAAAAGCGATGTATCCTGGAAGAATGAAGAAACTCAAATCGTATTCAATAACTAAAGAACAGATTAAATCGTCACGGTAAGAGAACATATGGAAGAGAAGAGAAGAGCATGCAGTCCCGCTATGGTTGATTGACCCTCGGAACGACCCTTGACTCATGCTTGCCGTGTCAGCTGCTAGATGTTTCTAGAGAGCCCGGGTGTTTTCAGATACTAGAAGTGCAAGGAATTAAAATCTAAGCTTATATCACAAAGTAAATATCACATAGAGGCCATTTATAACCCAAAGAAATCAGATGGGAAAGTGATTTACTTATTCTAGTCTGGCATCTGGAAGGGCCCCTGGTCATGACAAACTCTTGCATCCAGCTCATTGGCGAGCCGATCCCCGCGATTACGTTCGGGAAGCGCGCTTAAGGGCGTAACAATCGTTCCGTGCTCTTCTTGAACAGAAACATGACAATCTTATTGTTCAGATGCGGATTGACCTCAGCCCTAATAACTATTTAGTTCTGCTGGGAACAGTGAACCTTCTCCTCTTCTAGCGAGGAGAGGGGTAGGTCATATATAAATTATTCAGGAGTGGAACGTATGGCGTAAAGTATGAAATCCAAAGTAGAGAAGGAGGGTGAGGGCTAATTAGAATATGGCAATTAATACTGTGGCATTAAGGTGGGTTGAGGGTGGATGCATTCTTAAAAAGTTGGCTTATGGGTAGCATAGTTCCGGTCCATATCCTAAGGGATGGCCAGAGAAGGTTGGCCCGAAGGTCGGCCGACCCAGACATGACCAACCATGGCCAACCATAACCACCCCAATAAGCCAACGATAACCTGCCGATGCCCCGTAGATGGTGTATGGAAGAGCCACCCTCGAGCCTTAGTTGGCCCAACTATACATTTTTGACAGGGTCTTCCTTCGTTTGAATATGTCTCCCTTTTCAGGCTCTGGCCAAGGACAAGCTATATCCCGGCATCGGCTTCTTTGCGGTCGGCTACGGAGCCAATAACGACCCCGTCCGAGGTTACGTGGCCAGCTTCATCATTGGCGTCGCTTGCATACTCATAGGTCAGTTATTTTTCCACTGGATTTTAGATGACGAAAAACAGTTTTAACTAGTTGCATTCATATTCAGAAATCTGTTGAAGTTTTCCGTTTATCGTGTGATCGGTCACGACCGTGTTCATATCGAGGTCGTGGGTCGATCCTCGACCAAATCGTCCTCGTGATGGATTTTTAAATTCCTTTCTTTCATTGCGAATCGTCCAGACATAATGTCCATACTCCAGTCTGAATTCCAATTCCAAACCAGTCGACGACGTTTCCCCGTGCCTGTCCACCCGCCAGTTCTCAGATAATGAACATCCGAAACGTAATTGAACCCTGCAAGACCCATCTCAGCTGACCGGAACGCAAAAAGAAAAGAAGCCGACGTAAAAGAAGTATGGCTTTCATCTTTCGAACTCGGTAAAAGTCATTTAGGACTTGGAACGAAATGAACCCACGACGGCTTATTTTGCTTGTGGCTGTTTCCGCGTGCAACTTTTCTTTTGAGCAAGTCAGTGTCATCGTGGTTGTCCTGGTTTCGGCATTTGCTAAATTGCTAAACGAGCTCGGCCGTAAAAAAAAAATAAAAAAAACCTTCGGGGATCGTGAAGGACTGCAATGAATGATGCAAGGAATGTCGACTTTGCCAGATGTGGGTGAATGTCAGGACCCTGACATATCGGTAATAGCCAAACAAGATTAATTGGAAAAGGAAAGACATATGTAAATGTACCTGAAACTGCACGTTGTGAAAATGCAACGAGAAGGCGATTCCCCCATGACATGGGTATGGTATACCCCGTGACATGGATATGGTATGCCCCGTGAATCGGTCGCACTTCACTTTCTACTTTCACTTTTGACCTCGAAAACCTATATTAGATTTATTTTAGGCCTTGGTGTTCGGACGAGCCCACTCGAAAGGAAACCGAAGACTCAAAGAGTACCAGTAATGAATAACGGAGCAATGAAATTTTTGCACACGGAGTATCAATGTTTTCCTTGAGATGAATAAGAGCCGATTGCGACGAGAAAGTGAACGTTCCTTCAGATCGGATTCTCGAAAAAAAATCGCCCGCTTTGTTGTAACTCTCAACCTGAGCCTTTTTTTTTTTAACGGTATTCCTGATGAGTCAAACTTCGGATAACTCGAAACGATTTGCCCGGTCCCTAAAGAAAAACGGGTTTCCACTGTATTTTTTAATTGGTGGTGAGGATGTTGAGCCCTTTTTATGAATTGTTCAAAATATGCATCATTGAGCAAAAAAGATAATTGGATGACAAAGAACTCCATTGATTAAAGCAGGGCTAGAAAACCGTCCGAGGTCATTTAAATTAAAATGACAGTATTCGAATGTGTCGTCAACGTTTTCGAGCGTTTGATCGATCTGGGCTAATTGGATGGTACATCAAATTCATTCACTAATTGGTGCGTCGGGATGATGCTGGGCATCCCAATTAATCGATGCCGATGAAACGCTCGAAAAGCGGCGGGAATTCCCCTGGAGATTTCGCTAAGGTGGACGTTTGCGAACGGCATACATGTTTCACGATTGCGCCATTTTTCGCCTAATCGTGGAACCGAATCCGATGTGATTTTCGTTCCCCGGGGACTCACCGCGTAGACAAGTGACAATCACAGCCCCATTTTCGGGTCCGAAAGCATTCATCGCAATTAGGAAATTGCACCGACTCCGTTACAGCATTGTCTCCAAAGCTCGAAGAGGCAACCGGACGCATTCAAGGCGTTCACGGATCGAGTTCCTGGGTGACGATTCAAGTTTTTTTTTTTCCCGCCGTTATGACCCTGACCGAGATGCATGCTGCTTCTGTAATCCTTTCAAAGACTGCATAGGCATGTATATCGAGGAATTCTCTCGGTTACTGCAATAAATTTCAGTCTCTCGTCACCATTTTTGGCCTCTTTAGTTTTTGTTCAGCATACAGCATATTTGATTGTTCCGTATCCTCTTGAGACAAAAGTCAGCAGTTCTTAATCTTGGCGATAGTGCTCTGCAGATGAAAATACCTTGATGCAGAAATCTTGTTTCTACTAAAGCTAATCATGTCGACGTTCGAACTTGCAGCAAACTTGAATGCGGTTGCGACGCTGGTGGTGAACTTTTTCCTGGCTGCTTATGCACTCATCAATTTCTCCGTCTTCCATGCAACCGTAACCAAGGCCCCAGGCTGGAGGCCGTCCTTCAAGGTCAGTCTTCATCTGAAATCCTTTAAATCACCTATTCAACTTTTTTTTTCACGCTTTATCCAACAAGTTCGCTCAGTAGAATATGAAACCCGCTCGGTTTCGTAGGTTTTGTAGTCGCAGGTCGCGTTCTTGGTTTTTGCCTTTCTCCCTGAGAAGTCGACCATGATGACAAAAGGCCCCTTCACACTCGACACGAAATCATGAATAGGAAGCTTTCCGAATCGAAATGAAACGGGCTAGAGATTCTTGTCACTTTCTGCAAGCAGGAAACGCTATCGATTTTCTTTGGAATAATTGTGCGCCTATTGACGGAAAAAAAAAACGTTACAAGGTCTTACATTGTGTCGTGCATTGGGTGCAGAATGTAATTTATTTCCATGTTATTCCTCTTAAATTGGAGTAAATCCTTTTCCTCCATGCCTGTCTCTCATTTGCAGTACTACAATGCGTGGCTGAGCCTATTGGGGACGTTAATTTCGGTGGTGGTCATGTTCATGATCCAATGGGAGGTGGCCCTCGCCACTTTCGGTGTTACCATGGCCCTATACCTCCTCGTCCACTATCGGAAACCCGGTATGCTTCCATTTACTCTCTTCCCTTACAAGACGTCCACCTGCTAGGTGGATTTGGAACCAGGTGGTCGTCCACTCAGGCGTATCTCCATCTGTTGGAACGATGTTTACCTGGTTGAAAATCCATTCCGGGGGAGAAATTCACCTGACTCGAGAAGCACGTGCAAGAATGACCAGGTGGATTTCCTCTGTGCGGGCATCCACCTTTTTCCAAATCCATCTCCTATTCACCTGGTCGTCCAGCTAGGTGGATGCAGGTGAACGTATCGTAAGGGTTTATCATCTTCAACCTCTTCGTCTTCATTCTTCATTCCCTGATTGGCTGCAGACGCGAACTGGGGCTCAAGCACGCAGGCCCAGGTGTACTCAACCGCTTTGAAGAACGCGCACGAACTCAACAGGACGCCCGAACACGTAAAGAACTACCGACCGCAGTTGCTCGTCCTTGCTGGTTCTCCTAACTCTCGGCCTCCGCTTTTGGACTTCGCCTATCTCCTCACCAAGTCCAATTCCCTCCTCATCATTGGCAACGTCGTAAAGGTCAGTGCTGAGGGAATTAACATTTGCTTTAATGAGATCCAGTGTACTCAGCGTTGAGTCTCTCCACGAAACGCAAGAGAGCATTTTTTGCTGGAACGATGCTGCTCAGTTCTTAGATAGCTGCTTAGTTAAAATTAGCAGGTTAATTGAATAGCATTATATATGTGTTCGAGCGCCTCTATAATACGATGTGGAACACTTCTACTTGGGTCGCACCTTCAGGATGTAGTCTGAAAGAAAAACACCGCCGAGAAGAACACCGATCGTAACCCATTCGGCGCAGTTGCGCCGAATGGGTTACGATCGACGAGCTGCACGTGCCAAAGTCTAGCGGGAAAAGAGGAAGGTCGACAATGGGTTTAACAGCCTTATAATAATAATGGCTGGGGCTTCGAATAAAGAAGAGAGATGACGTATTTGAGGTGTTTCCAGGAACCCATGAAGCATTCGGCTAGGTCCATCCTGATCCATAAGGGTTACGCCTGGCTCCGACGTCACGGCATCAAGAGCTTCTACGACATCATAGAGAATGAACGCCTGGACCATGGAGCGAAGTCCTTCCTGCAACTGTCGGGCTTGGGGAAGCTCCGTCCCAACATCCTTCTTCTTGGTTTCAAGGCCAACTGGGTCTCATGCCCTCCATCCGATACGCTCCAATACTTCAACGTCATTCAGTCAGTTCCTCTCTCCGTGATTATTCTACCCACCTGTCCTTACCTGCATGAAGGATGTATGCAATATGTGTTCTTCAAGCCAAACTTCATCTCTAATTTCCATTTGCTGATTGACCGACTTACTGACGAGTGATCGGTATTTTTAGTCACAACTCGTACGAAATGAAGGAAACGATGGAGGCGGAAGGATTTCAGATGTTTTTGAATATTGCGTTAGTTCACCGTCTTCCCGTAGTACCCCATGTCGCACAATCGCACAACCCATGGCCCGTGGAGACCTTTTTTGCAGCGCTTTGGATGCCTCCGGTTTCTAAAAATCCACATGTATATGCGGGCTATTTCGGCTCACGTTCGAAGGCCGCAGGTCCTCGAACATGAGCGGAAGTAAAAAGATTTGGCATTTCATGGGGAAAGGTTGTGCGCCACTGCACTAGGCATTCCAGATTGTGCCCTTCGATGCGGAAAATCTATGTTCAGTCGATTTTGGGATGCTACGAATAATAGATAACTTCGTGGCATTTCTTAAGATAATGACTTTTTTGCAGTAGTAGATCCTAGAACTGCTCCGGCGTAGACGATGAATCAGGAACACCAAGATTGGGAAAATCTAGGGGTTGTAGAGAAGTCACAATTCTTTTTTTCATGCTACAATGCAAAATTCCAAAGGAATTACGAGTCTGAAGACGCAGTAACACTCGAGCTGAAGATACTATATGGCGCTCTGATGGGTTACGCAGTGACGCGTTTGACACTCATCTGGCTGTGGGGATCCTGAGGGTTCAAGAGGGTTTGGACTTCAGCGAGATCGTGGAGGAGGAGTCACCATCCGTCGAGAAAGAGAAACCCGAGACCAACAGATCTGAAGTCTCCCTAGGTGAGAGGTTTCTCTTCTACTTAGGCAAGGATTCGTTATGGTCTCTCGATTTGTTCAATTCAAGAAAGGGTATTAAGTTTTCGCCAATTTTGATGCTTGGATGAATAGATTTACGTTTCATAAATATTCAGTTCAATAAAAACAAGAGAGTTGTGTGATGAAATCCAGCGTAGTAGTAGGACTAGCACATAAACTTTGAACGAAGGGCTTCGCGTGAAAAGCTTTACTCACAAATTCACAATATACCGGGTGAGGCGAAGAAAACGCGCGGGTCATTAAGATTCTTAAAAGCTTGTAAAATGATAGACAACAGAATGACTTTTTTTGCAACGACTTCTACATATCCTTTAAACGTCCTAAATTTTTTATTCAACTCTGTCCTGTCGTTTTAGCCCAAGAGCGAAAATGCGATGTCAACCAGAATTTTATTTTCGCCCGAAGAAACGAAGCGGCGGAAGAGTAATTGGCACGCGCGGAGCGCACCAATCTCGGATCAGAGTTCCTCCGCCTTCTCATAAAAATGCTGCTCTTTGCGAAAGGATGGGGCGGGGCCGAATTTTGCAAGAATTTTCCGGCTAAGGATTATGTAAATGTAGGCCTATCGTTAAGAGGTTGATTCACTAGCTGCTTGAAACCAGGGCCCGTGAACAATATATTTTTAAAAAGTAAGCCTAGAACCCTGCTAAGGTGTCTGCGAAGGTTTGCAGTGTACCCAACTCAGTCATTCAATATCCGTCTTATCATGCTGCTTATCCTAGCAGAATGCTAAGGGACGCCGAGTAAGCTTTACATCCTGGAATGGCCCTCTTCCTTCCGTGTAAGCATATCAGCCTTCAAACGAAAAGCGAAAATCAACCTACAAGAGCAAATGGCTTTGTGATGGATGCATGCCCGTGCCAAACGGTCTTGGTATGCATCTCCATCTGAATCTTTATTCGATTGTTCATCCATGAAGACATTCAAATAGTCATGAAGTCCCCAGACCTTTTGCGATGACTACTCATGCAATGTTGTTGGTGCTTGCCCAAGCTGAGTCGTACAGGGCTCTGAATGTAGGCAATGTAGCCTCATTTTCCCCTACCCAAATATTTCCTTCACCATGGTCATCCTATATGCTCCATTATGTCGCACTCGTTGGCGAAAGCGAAAGCCACTTTCTTCAAGAGAGAAACCAGAGGCGTCTCCACTTTGCAACTGGCCATGCAAGAAACCTAGTGGAGTACCTGGACATCGTGGACACTACCGGCCAGCGGGCAGACAGCTCGTATGTGATCTCATATGCACTGTTGCAAACGGACATGACGTTATTCAATGGAATCTCTTGTGATTGAAGAAATTAAATTCATTAACTGAATACCGACGATCACATCAAACACACACCTGGGAATCGACCAAAGGCATCCCTTTCTTGTGACATCTGACCATCATCTGGTTGCGTCACAAAATGTGAAACCTTGTTCTCATAGCAAGTACAACCCTCCAAAATATGAAAACAGAAACATGGGAGACTTCCATACAGTCGCTCATTTAGCACAGTTTGAAAAGATCCAGTAACAAAGTACTGTGAACCAACACAGAATTGAATAACATGGATTATGTGGTGATTGCTGGTAGCTACTGCTTCTATGTCCTCTTGAAGGCCAGTGAGGGAAAGAATGCTGCTCATGTCAAATCAGTAACGCTTGTACAAGTCGGAGTCGTAATAAGCATCAAGCCGGTTGATTCTGTAGCGAAGAACTCTTTCATGAGCAAGAGCCCTTCTATAGAAGATATTCGACACTCGAATGAAAGTGTTATTCATATTATTCACCAATCCACTAATCCACTCTGCTAAGATATATGTGATGGGGGACCTTCCCTTAGATTTGAGCAGTCCACTTCAGCTAGATGCTATGTTTAAGAAGGATATTGAATGGGGTCATCCATTTAAGTAGGGTGCTTAGCCACCAAAAGTTAGTGGCCTGCTCAAATGTAAGCGTAGGAGACTGAGATAAGACCTATATTGAATAAGGCCCAGTTCGTCTAAGAGGAAAAGAAGGAGCGGAACATTAAAACTAGCCGGAAGCGAAAGAAACTGCGATTATGTGGAAGAAGTCATTGTTTCTAAAGCTGATGATCCTGAGACGCAAAATATCCCTTTTGCTAATTGCCGGACGTAAGGACGAATCAGCGATCATCTAAGCCAGGGGTCGGGACCTATGGCTCATGAGCCAAGTTTGGCTCATGAATCATGGCTAAAAAACAGGGCTATTCCTTATTTTTCTCATGTATCAAAGAATGCATGTTTGTTGCCAATTTCAGGGAAAATAATTTATTTCCGAAACTCTTTGGCTCAGGAGCACTTTGCTCATTCTTAATATGGCTCACATGACCAAAAAGGTTCCCGACCCCTGATCTAAGCGGATTCTAAAGTGCAGAAGAAAAAAACGCTTGAAAAGAAAAGTAATTGCTAGTGAGTGGGGGCAGGTCCTCCCCTCAGCGCCCAGGGCGAGTGCAAAAGTAGATTTCCGGTTGTTTTTGCAAAATCACTAGTTCGCTAAAACGGCTGGAGGTAAGTGGTCAAAGTTTCCGGATGCGCAAAGGATGCATAGAGGTGTGTACAAAGAAAGGCGTTATTCAAGCTGCTGTTTCAGAGGCGCCACAAATGTTTAAAGAGCGGTGCCTTTTTTTGCCCCGCCCGGCACTTATCCAACTCGAATCTGACCCCTCGAATGGAAGGAAAAATCCTCCATCACCCTCCTGTCTGGGTATGAGCGTATGAAGAGAGACAGATGATTTTGCCTATCTCAGGCTCCAAGAGGGTTTTTCCCTTCTAGTTGCAGTCGTCAGAATCAAGTTGGAGCGGTAGATTCAAGTTTATTTTCTTGAAGTACGCCAATTTATGCATATTCTATAACCGAAGTCATCGACACTGACGACAACACTTTTGTCCAGCACTGCAAACATCGTTTACCTATGGCTGATTTTATAATATTGTTCTGGATCGTTGCGATTTGAAATAATAATGGTGCTATAATTTGATTGCTGTGGATGGAACTCGATTAGGTTCAATTAGGAGAGCATGAATGATCCACAGGTAATATAGATCCTTAGTAGTAATAACAACTCCATAAGCCGTCTAGCATGTCCGGATGTGGGAGATGCTCCTTAAGAATAAGGAAATAACTGTTATATTCAGGGGAAATGGGAGTAGAGTCGACTCCCGAAGTTTCTCCGGGAAATCACACCACAAACGCAACGGAAATGCATAAGAAGAAAAAAGAAAAGCGAAAGCAACCGTCACAGATGTATCGAGGACCGGGCGGGGCTGCCTTGCCAAAGACGGTCGTCGACAACCTGACCCGGTTCCAGCAGAAACAGAAGGAAGGCCGAATCGATGTATGGTGGTTGTACGACGACGGCGGGCTCACGATCCTCCTTCCTTACCTTTTGTCTCAGAGGAGCCAGTACTCCTCGGCTTCTCTCCGCGTCTTTACCCTCGCCTCCTCTCAGGGAGAACTCGGACAGGAGCAGAGAAGGTTTTCCTCCTTTTCTCTCTTCTTAACATATTCATAGTCTTCATCCATTCATGGAATGCTATCTTCTCACTATATTTCCAGTATGGCAGCGCTGTTGAGCAAGTTCCGGATCGACTACAGCGATGTAATTGTCGTTACTGATGCCGAAAAGATGCCTGCACCGGAAGTTCGCCAGGAATTCGATGCCCTCATTGAACCATTCAAAGAAAAACCCAAGGAAACCAGGGAACCTGGTACAAATAAGAATCCATATCCCGTTTCACATAGATGATTTGTTTACCTAGTTGTTCTCTCTACTCGTTATGCATTGCAGGAACGTATATCCCGGCTGAAGAACTGACTGCGAAGCGCGACAAGAACAATCACCATATGAGACTAAGAGAACTTCTCCTCCATCATTCCATCGATGCGTCACTAATCGTCATGTAAGCATCTCATTGCATTTGTTTTCCAGGTAGTTGTTTTCAATCGTAAAAAATATCTTATTTTCAGATTGTCTAAGGTATCTCACATTTCACAACATGATGCACCGCATTTTCTGCCACCATACCATAATTTTTCAAGGTTGTCACTTCACGACTACATCAGGCAATACAAAACTTCTTCCCAATATCCCGAATTCTATTCATACTTCTATTGAACGCCCGCTAATCCTCATTCCCGAGCACCTGAAGAATAAGCGATTGATTAAGCAGGTGAGCCGCTGATTGGTAACTATGTTATCACCAATCAATTGCTCATCCAGGAACGAAGATTGTTCTAAATCTCTTTAAACAGAGTTTTCAAGATGTCCTAAAAGAGGTCTAGAGGTCTAGAGCTACTTTGGATCCTTATTTGCTTTAAAACTTCCGCATGTCGAACCCAATGAAACCTAGATCAAATACTGTATAATCCTCCTGTTAGTAACGCTGTATGTGACATCTGTCCCAACTGTCTTGGAAGACAGTTGGGCTGTGAATTTTCTTCTTATATCCCTCCTCTTTAAAACGGAAAACCTATGATTCACTCTATCGGAGAATGAGTGTCGTTTTTGCATTATTTGAAAGACATTTGATTGATCGTCAATTAAGTTCATTCTATTTCCAAAGGAACATGTACGCATCACCTGATGTAGAGTATCACAATTTCATCTTGCTGACTTTATAGTATCAGCAGCTCTGAGCTTTTAATTCTTTCGCGAATTTCTATAACTCTGTGCTTCAATTACTTTCGGATACTGTAGGACTCTACCGATGCCAAGAAAGGGGGCAATATCAGCCCCGCTGTACATGGCCTGGTTGGACATCCTGACGAAGGGCATGCCTCCATTCCTCATGATCAGAGGGAATCAGACTTCTGTCATCACCTTCTACTGCTGAACAACTTAATATTCCATTCCATTCGAAAGCTCGGTAAAAAGTACAAGTAGTTGCTACAGCAGTGGCATAGTAGCACCTGGACAACGCTAAACTAATGTGTACTACTAGACACTGTATAAGACCATAAACGACAATAACTCATGTTAAAAATACGCCGACAATTTATTTTTCATTGTTTCACTTAATCAAGAAATATTCTTCCTTTTGTTCTCTCCATTTTGAAATTGTCTTATCAAACATGCACAGTGACTAAACAGACTTCTATCCCGTGCTCCCCCGAATTATACGCCTTTTTCTCAGAGCGGCACTGCTTGTCGCTCTCGAAGTCCGATTTAGAGTCAATTTAACTGTGAATCTGGGAAAAGTGAGCATTAAAATAGTTTGATCGAATAATAATGGCGTAATACGTTGTCAATGAATCATCCAAAGGGGTGAAAATGCGAGTGACACAGTTCACTAAATAACCTATCTATACGAATTGAGTACATTCCTTTAGAATCGTATGTAAATTTTTCGCTGGACTATACGTTAACTCCTTTAACTCTTCAGGAAACGGTAGGATGGTGGATGATGAGAAAGTTGAATGACTTTTTTCCCCTCTTGTGCTGCACTGCCCAGCACGCATACCCCTAGACAGTCTTCCTCGAAGATGTGAGAGTTTTACTAGGAAGTGTCAAAAGTGGAACAAATAAAACGTACATAAATTTAGTCTCAACCCTCTCCCTCTCCATTGGGCAATCCCCCTAAAAAACGCACTGAATAAGAAGTTGCGCTGTTCTTGCGGACGTGAT
Organism: Darwinula stevensoni; assembly: GCA_905338385.1. Taxonomy (NCBI): domain Eukaryota; kingdom Metazoa; phylum Arthropoda; class Ostracoda; order Podocopida; family Darwinulidae; genus Darwinula; species Darwinula stevensoni. The sequence goes on along the minus strand of CAJPEV010003132.1, from coordinate 21,049 downwards.
TCCACACGATTCCCGCTGCCTCGTATGAAGCACTCTTATCTCTGCCATCACTTTTTCTTTCCTTTCTTATCCAATCATTATACGTGCCTCCTTTTCCACGGCAGCACCTATGCCAGAATGTTCTGCTATTCTCAAATATATGCCCGTGTGATGGGAAGTAATATCTGGGCATCGAGAACAATGATTCATAATGTCAACGAGCCCATGTACGCGCATCGAACTGAACTAACGGGTGCGGCAGAATAAATGGCGGGGTCAGTGTTCCGTTAATTTATCGTCCAGTTTTCGTCGCTTTGATTTGAATTCTAAAAGGTTTCTGAGAGGTAATTTAAGAGATATCTTGGTGTACGAAAAAAATTGCGCTTATTAGCGATTGTAAAAAGCTGCTTGTCAGGTTCGTCCTTTTGAAAGATTGTGCTGAAAGCCGGCTTAACGCTTCAAGGCCCGTTTCAGTTCGTCAATCAGAGTCCCTTTCCACGTCACATTATCCCATTTGATGACTTGGACTAGTTTAATTTCAAATCGAAAGGGTGCAAATCGGGACTGTTCGGTAGTCAATAAAAGGTAAAAGAGGGTTGTCGATAAAAGAGGGGAAATTGTCTCGACACCATTGTTGGGACAGTTGGTGAGTGTGCTGCCTCGCACCATCTTGTTGGAAGGTCCAGTCGTCGTCGAAGACCTCCTTGCCGTATTTGAGGACCACTAGATGCACTTCTCGCATGTATCGAGCGTGATCGACCGACCCCACTCTGAAGATGACCAGCGGTGTCACCCTTGGAGCAAGCCCCAAGCTACACGGTAAAAAAATAATGGTTCTCCCTGGAACTCTTTACTGGTTCTACAGTGAACCTTTCTTCGAACCATTAAGTGGTTCCATAGAGAACCACCTATGAAGGTTACATGTAGTACCTTTACTGAAGACGTCATTAAAACGACAAAATAATATTGTATAGAAAACAAAATTAATCAAATATATGTATTCATAAAATAGCGAGGAGTTACATATCACACTATTTGTCTTACATTGCTACCACTTATACCATACTTATACTTCCACTTACTGTTGGTTATAATCACACAGCAAGGTAGGAACTTCCTTTTTAGGGCTGTCCTGTACAAATAAATGGAAGTAGAGGCACGATTTTGGGAAGGTAGGCGTTGATAAACGCAAAACAGACCATATTAAGGTCCGTTTTTTTGGCATTTATTCCGATTACTGCCTTGGGTCACATGGTTAGGAGGGTCACTGAAAGTTTTCGGATGCGGAAGGCAGAAAGAACTTGGCTTCATTCAATCATTACACCTTTTCTAAGTAGTGTCCCCGTGTGCTCATCCTTTTGAACCATTTCTCAAAACAGGTTTTCCACAGATTTTGACATTTCCGGTGGATCATTGATATAAATTCAGCAAATGGTTCTGGAGGCTGGAAGTCTCCACCATGAGTCCACGGAATGAATAGAAAGAAATAGAAAATATAAATATAAAGAATTTTCTCTTGAAAATAGAAAGAAGTCACATGGGGTCTGGTCATGACTGTAGGGAGAGGACGCGCTGTCATAATGGAACATCCATGATTTCAACGATGACTTTGGCCTCCAATATTTCACAGATTCGAACGCCTTTGAGAGGTAGGATTCTATGCACCATTTCGTGGTCACAGTCTTTTAACCCCGAAGAGGTACGGTGGGTATGTGACCGATGAAAGGGAAGAAACAAGCCACTATTTGCCTTCTCCTAGGCCGCTTGACATTGATGGGGGTTGGGTCACATGGGAAGAGTTAGACTGTGAATTGGCGCTTTGTATTTGCGTGAAATTCATATAATCCAGTTTTCATCTCCTGTGACGATGTCATAGACGGCTGTTGAAGATTTTGGGTTGAAATTCTGGAACATGACATTCTCGCTATTCCACCTTCGCCTCCTCTTGACTTGGGGTGGGATCACGTGGGACCCATCGGCTGGTGACCCTACTCAGACTAAGCTGTCTGTATGTCCCAAAGCATTTAAATTAAACGCAGCTGGAATTCTCAACCGTCATATCAGTAATATCGAGTGCGTCCCGTTATACACCCCCCCCCCCTTCCTTCCCCACAATTTCCCAGAATTCCTCAATATGCCAAATTTCAACAGGTTCGGTTCTATAATATTCAATTGAGACACCATGTACGAATAGGAACTCATGTCTATCAGGTGAAGGAGAGGAGATCCTTCCCATCCCCAGAGATCCACAATTTCCCTTTATTTTAAGGAATTTTAAGTGAGTTCTGTCTCAGAGGATTCTAGGGATAGCGTTCGGATTCCAATCTGCAACGCTTTGGATCAATAATAAGGGATGGGTTGCGTCATCAGGGAACCTGCAATTGCATGCATGCAAATTTTCAGCGAGTGCCGCCTCGTAGCATTCGAGTGAGATACGTCGTTCGAATTTCGAACACATGGGTATCGGATGAGATATGATTTCGAACCATGCCCGGCATGAGTTTCAGCTCTCTTGGAGGGGACCCGACCCGCGAATCGGGCAGGCAGCTTTGCAGGTGAAAATTCCTGTTGGGTGCAGGCGAATGCACTATCAGAGGGATCTTCTTCAGCCGCTTCCAGCTGCTGAAACGCTGGTAAAACGGACACATCGTTACGTCAGCGCTCGACGCGTTCACGTCATTAAATGTCGCTCTCAGGCAAGTAGCTGGCAGCGGAACGCCGCGAACTATGAGAGCACTGAACAGCCCAGCGCAAACGTGACGTCATGGGATAGCTGGAAGCGTCAGCAGAGGCAGCAGTGCCTGTTAGATAAAGGACGAACCCCGTGTTCTAAAGCTTAGAGGCTTGAGCGGGCTGCTGGCCGGCCCGATCGGCCCTGCCACGACCCGCGGGTGGGGTCCGCAAAACTCGGTCTGGCGATCGAGTTTCGGGTCGGGTAGGATCACGACTCGAATCGGACCGATCGGGTTCAGAAAAGTGCACCCGTGCAGGCCTCCGGTGGACAGACGGAGGACATCCGCTATTATATAGATGCATCACATATGTCCTGCATCAGGAAGACAGTTCTAGTTTCTACCTTAAATTACGAAACGAACGCTGTTGAAGTCAGCGTGAATAATTACAAGATTCAACTGAAGGGGGAATCCATGCATGAAAAATTTATTTCGTTTCAAAACAATGCGTACCGTATAGCACTTCTGCTGGAGCGAAAACTCGATTACACACCTTCAATTTGACTGATTGTACTGTCACCCATTTCTAATCAATCAATTAGAGTGCAAGACTGACAAGATGACGCGAACTCGGAGTGACAAAATGACGGAATTGATTGGGGCCGATTCACTCGGTCAAGGTGTGGACTATGGACACACCCCATCATTCGCTATCAAATGGTTCCACATAGTGCTTGAAGCCGCAATGTTCACCACAGGAATCCGAGCCTGCTTGATCTTCCTCTGCCTCTGTGGATGTCTACCCCTCAGCGGACTTTTCCGCATGGATTCTGTGCAGCTGGAATTCCGTTATTTCAGCATTCAATTCCTCTATGCCCTCGTCTGGCTCCTAGCCAGATCCTGGCTTTCCAAAAGTATCATCTTTTCCGAGTTTCTGGAAGTCATGGACGCCGTGAATGCGAGCACTTTGCAACATATCATTGTCTGTGTGCAAGGCATTACCTTAATTCTGGCTGAGGTATCTACAGTGCTCTTCGTGCTGATGAAGGGTCGGGGCTTGGCGAAGATCTTCCGAACTTTGGAAACCTTAACCCGCGATGAGAAGATCCCTGTTATTGGCAGTCAGGCTGGCATCTTTGTCTTTTTCTCCCTCATCGTTATAATTTACGCTGGGTTTATTGGAATTTTTACCAATGCACCAAACATATGGATTCGTATGGTACAAGTAGGAATTGAAGTTCCACCCATGCTACTCATAGAATTTCTTTTCTTCACACTCTGCCTGCCAATTAGGTCATGCCTTGAAGCACTCGCCGATGACATTCTCACAAATTCTTAATCGGCTGGTTCTTTCAGGTCTGGCATATTTTATGAAACACTTCAGCGAGAATCATAAAATGATCACTTTAAATGCTATATACAGTAGGTTCCCGAAAAACGATATGCAACAGGCTTTACCGTTCCAGTTAAAATAATAGATCTTCAGAGTAAAAAAAAATCGAGTTGTTCCCATTCTAGTCACTTCAACTCTCTAAGACTTTTATCATGCTCTATCATGCTCAAATAGGCGCAGGTGGATGAGCATCAGGGCTGCACTGGAAGCGCTGGTGGATTGGTTTGCGTGGCCTGTGACTTTGACTCTATTAGAGGCATTCCTCCTTGCCTTTATTGAGTTATTCAACCTCATCTCGCTGTTGACGCGTTCTCCTGAGAGAGGAACGACGATTAACGCGCTTGGTTGTTGCCTTGCTGCTTTCTTTCACCTCGCTCGTATCCTCGTCGTGATTGCTTCAGCACACGCAGTTCTCAATCAGGTATCAGTCTCACGTAAAATTTTCTTTTTCACAATACGTGAAAACTGATATTTTTGTCGTCTGGTAGGGAGACAGGGTGAGAGAGGCGACTCAGAATTCCGCTGGAGAACCGGAAGAGATGCAGAAATTCGCCGACTTCATTCAGAAGTGGCCCCTGGAGTTCAAAATGGCCGACCTTTATTCCCTCGACAGAACCATGATAATACCTGTAGGTCACAGTGTCTTTCCAAGTAATTCCTTTTTTGGTTCTGGTTATCGCAAGAGTATTTTTTATAACTTTTTCAGGTGTTGCACGCCCTCGTGAGCTACATGGTGATTCTAGTTCAGTTTGATAAAACTTGAATTACTTGTCCCTAACAATGCAACTATATACCCAATATACCCATTCGACAGTAAAATTATTATAATTGAGCCCAATGGCGGGTTTTATTATTAGCTTCTATTCCAGAAAACAATTGATGAAATGGATTCCTCAGTGAATAATGCGGAAGTCAGAAGATAAGCCAACCAGTTCTTAGAAGCTTCTAAGAAATTTGAAAGCCAGACTTCCCAAATATGCAATACAGTTTTTTTCAGGTTGACCCGAGGCTGAAAAATCTGACAGAGAGGAAGAGCTTGAGACCAGTTTCGCGACAGCACACTAAGGTCCAGATGATGGGGTAAAATGTGACAAAAAAAAACTTAAGTTCAAAAGCAAAACGAGTCCGCAGTTATTCCCGAATATGATGCTGATTATAAGCAGGAACCGAATTCCGGTTCCTCTCGTAATATTGGCCGCGACGTTCTGAAAATGTGTGGATTCGTATGAGAGTGCTTTTCTGTGCATGAAACTTGTAAAATGAATCACTCGACGAGGGGAGTTATATTCCGGTCTCCATTTTCTCCACAATGCCAAATTGAATGCATTTTTGACATAAACCGCAGCTATATATGTATTTGAACTGTGACAAACTGGGATATTTTACTTCAGGCTATCAGTTATTTAAAAATGCCAAATCAAAGTAAGTCCTTGACAGAAAGTTTTACTTTTTCGATATATTCATGATGCTGAAAGTTGTAATCCGCCACCATACCACAATTGACCTTTAGTTCGTAGACCTTGTATGATAGCCTAGCCACAATTTTTGGATGAAAACACTTGCTTGTACTTGCCTATTTCCAGGAAAAAATCTTACATTTTTGTCGTCATTGTGTATGAATTTCATCATGACACCGTCCTAGGTCTCTGATATCATGGATTCTAGGGTGTGGGTTGGATGGCGGACCTTGAGTTAACTCTTCCCCCAGCTGTTGTGGTAATGGAGGACTGAAGAAAACAAGAATAATATTAATCAAAGAAAGGCTAAGATTCACAAGTCCAGAAGCTTTCGAGTGACAGAAAAAAGTTTAATGTCTGGAAAAGCTCGTGGCAGAACTCAGTGAAAATCGGCCAAATGAAATTCTAAGATCTGCATTACTTTTTATTCAAATATTATTGAAATCCGAAAAAAATGTAGACAAGCTTTAGCCATGAAAACCGTAAATTCTTAAATGGGCCACCCTGTATTTTCATGTTAATGGCCAATATTTCGAACATTTACAGTAATTTACCCTTTGTTGTGCGAATTTTGCCCCACCCTGGGAATATGGATGAAGGAAGGATGTGGAGAGGCCAATGATTTCTATATCGAAGCCTGAAAAAATATGTGATAGGAATGACGTTGTGAAACGCGCCGAAGATGATGAGAAATGACGCACGCTTCCACATGCCTACACTTTTGAAACTTGCATCTTCATGATCCTCAAAATGATGTAGCAGTAAAAGCGGCTTCCTGGAACCAGTTTGTTTATCATATACGTCTCGATATGTCCATTGCAATGCGCTGTGTTGAAGGAGAAGTCACTGGTTTAAGGAATAAGCAAGCAGTGAGGGACCGTCCAGACTTCCATCCATCGTATTGTGCGCCTTCCAGAAGAAAAACTAAGGTATGGTAGCCGTGGACGTCGATGGGAATATCTGTTCACATGCCCAGCGGTTGGGGCGCCGTCATTCTCATTCAAGTTTTCAACTTTGTAGTGGAAAGCTGGGTAGACTTGGAGTTATCATACCCCACAGAAGATAAATGCTTTTCGTGGGAGCATGATCTTAGTTGCATTGCCCCTTTCTAGTCTCTTACAACTTTATTGCTGTCTTTATCTTATTCCATGCCACAATTATTCATACTGCAAAGTGAGTCTCACTTGAGGTTTACATTTCTTTGAATGATTCTCCTCGTTGCTCTTTTTTTCACAGAGTTGCAAAACGATGCCGAACTGCGCATTATCAACGTCTTTATTGGGATTAGGTACCTCGATGAGGTCTCCTTTCATTAACCCTCTCTATAGAAAATACGCTCAAGATGAATCCAATCTCTTCTCATTCGAAACTATCCGGGTTTATCCAGTCAATCTGACTCCACGTGACTATCTTAAATCTGTGTTCATCTTTTATCCCACGATCTCTCCTCGCGAATGGTATCGTAGGCTTCAGTTTCGCCAAGTCGTTCCGGTAAATCCCAGCATTCGGGCAATTTAGAAAGAAAAAAACCCTAAAACTTCATTGAGATTCCTTTGGAGCGGATTCTCTGAGAGAAATGGTGCTAGTAGCATTAGGACTTCTTGGTATGCCTTCTATGATTTTACCGGGTTGATTGTGACCAGGAAACTATTCCTCGAATATCTCACGTCTCCCTCCGATAGACGGCTGGTACGAGGTTCAGTAATTTCACATTCTTTGCATCTCCCCCTCAAACAAAATGATATTGCGATTTATAGTGCTTTTCCCGCTACTTCTCCACCTATCGGTTTAACTCTTGAAACTGTAACCAAAAAAAGTAATACATTTCTCATAACTTTATACATACCCCTTGTTTGTTTCTGAAGAGCACGATACTCCTGCTGCTTAAAAGCTTATAAAAACGTTGAGATTGCTACTCCGGCTTGCCGATCTTCAATTTCTTCCCCTTTAGCACAGTATTCTACGTGGGTCGCCATAAAAATAATGCCTCCGATTTGGGCTACCGCAAATGTACTGGTGGCACAAGCTCGAAAATGCAGAAGCAGATACTTTCAAATGTCCTCCCATTTCATTTGTATTTCCTGATTCCCATCTACAGTAGATATCCCCGTCACTGTGGCGATTAAAAACGGAAAGTGATGATAGCCCTCACCAACTGGAAGCAGCTATTGAGTTTCTAACGAGTGAATGAGTTCTACTGAATGACATTCGTCGCCGTTTTATGCCTTCATGCCTACACGAACTAGTGCCGGAACGAGTGCTGTGCATCGCTAGATGGATCTTGGAAACATTAGAGAAAGTGGTATCAGTGATCTCCGGTCGCGTCTGTTGATGGCAAACGGCCTTTTGGGCTGTTTGTCATTTTCTCCACTTTTGCCCCAATTCAGCCGGTGACGCATTGTATTCCCATCGCCACGTACCTCGTCGTAAAACACCTTCATGCGAAGATGCGCCTATCGGAGGAAATCTTTCATCTGAAGGATCAACCCCCGTTTGCTGCCTGTGACGGACGTCTTCACATTCCTCCGTTATGTATTATCACAGTGACGGTGCTTTCAAGACATGAATCAGGCAGCTTCGCAAACAATAGCAGGACATTTGGAATTACATCCGTGTGCTTGTGCCACAAATATTTTGTGGAGGAAAAAAAGTAGGCATTCTTTTGTGTGTGATGAAGTATTTTGGCCAATTTTGGCACAAATTTTTACCAAATATTATCACAATGTTAGGCCTATATTTGTTAAATATGTAACACTGCTGGGGTTGCTTCGCTATCTTATCTTCGAATTATCGTCGAATGACCTCGGGTGGACCCAAATCTTCGTACTTCAAATATTATTTCCTTTGGTGCAAAACAAACCCCATGCTTTATTTCCTGCAACTAGGCAATAATTGAGTGTTGCTTTTAAACCAGAGCGGGAGTAAATCATCACTATTCTGCTTCTTATCACTTATCCCGTTAATCAAAGTTGGGGTATATCCGAATTTCGACATTTCAAATCTAAAGTATGAGAACAGAACTATTGGACCGATTGCGACAAGTGAGGCACAGATAGACTCGCCTCGCCATCGCAGTGTTCTGCAATTTCTGGCATGTTGCGAGCAAGAACTGACAGTTCTTGCTCGCAACATGCCAGAAATTACGAGTTCTAAAAATTACGAGTTGACTGTTAATAGTGAATTACGAGTTAACGATGACTGTCTCGCTGGCAGGTCTGGACAACAGTTCATGGCTACACCACAAATCCCAGCCAATAAAATGACCACCTATATAATTAGAGGCTTTTTATAAAACCACACACAATTCCTTACGGCCAAAGGTTCATACGGCCATAACTACTCAGGCCAAAGGCCAAAGTGGCTGCATTGCTCATAGCTGAGGCCTTGAGCCAACGTGCCAAGGGCAGCTGATGCAAGGGATATCGATTCATTCCCACAAAGAGTTGTTATGGGCGTTCCGAGTGTGGTCAGAATGAGAGGCAACTTGCTTGCGATCTTGGGCTCTCTAAGACCTGTGTGCATCACGTCATCATTCAGTTTCAACAACAGTCTGGACGCCCGTCGTCAACAATCCCATGAATGATTGCGCGCCGCGTTTGCAACAATCCACGTCATGGCCTCGATGGCAATGCTGTAAACTTGAGTCGACGAACCACTCAATAGATTCTGCATAGACTTGACTACCGTGGATCGTGTTGCCTGGGGGGAACCCTTGTTAAGCAAGGTGAATATGTGGTGTCGACAGAAATGGGCTCTTCAGATGAATGACAACCACATATGTATCGGTGGTGTGTCCTATTTTCTGACAAGTATCGATTTCAGCAGTTCACATTTTGTGGTCGAACACGGATATGGAGACAATCTGGAGTGACACTAACGCCTGAATTTTTAGTCAGTAGGGAAACACGACGGTGCAAGTACGGGATTGCTGGCAGCAATTCGATACCATGACAATACAGACTTGGAATTCATCAAGGGACGCCTTATACATCGCTTCCCTGGAAAACAACCGCTTGCCATCGTTTCTGCTGGGCGTCCTTTTCGGACATATCTTTCAAGAAGATGGCGTCACCTGCCAAACTTCGAGAGGGACCATTTCCTGGAAGGGAAGAAGCAATTTTTTTCGTGTACACCTCAATGGCCTAACATGAATCCCATCGAACACTTATGGCACTTATCGAACACCTTAACGGGAGCTGCTTGCAGCAAAGCCATTGCCTACCGATATCCGGCAACTAAAGACAACACTCAGCATTCTGTGGCAAATTCTAGATCAGATAGTCGATGATGACCTTAAATACCTGTAATTTATTCTCGTTCGAGTGAAAGCTCTACATGAGGGACATGGTCGCTCCATCAGATACTGATCTGTCAATTTTGCCATACTTTGCACCCTATATCCATTCAGCTATGTATCATGAAGGAAACCTATTTCTAAGGTTTTTATTCTGACAGGGATATGTTGCTGCATGTCATCGTAGGGGCACAAGACGCCAAACAGTTCATTCATTCTCAAAATTTTCTGGAGGGACATCCTCTCCATTCGCCTTTCCCCTTTCATTTATTACTTCGCATCCTTAAATTCTGCTTTTCGAATAATTTTCATGGAAGAACATTCTCGAACCTCTCCAAAGAATTATGTTTCCTTATTTTCCATCGAAAGCTCTTCATTCCGTTATGAGGAAACCACCATGTCTCTTGTGCCATCAATGATAAACCGGCATCACTAAAGAAAAAAAAACATTAAAACCGCGACCGTAATGGGAAATAAACCGGGAATTATGAACAGGAATCAATTACTTCCTGAACCCCTTCCCGTAACAAAAGTCCCCCTCCTTGTAATTCCTCTCTGAGAGCATCTGGAGGAACGAAATTGGGTATGCTTCTTACCCTCTCAACTCAGTATCACTCCAGGAAATTTGAAGCAACCTCTCCCAGGGGCTGAAGATCGTTGAAACTTGCTTCAGGAAAATAATAAAGGAGTTCTAGTTCGGAATTTGTTCCCTCCCCGGATAGGCACTCCTGGGGGGGGGGGGAGATAACCCCTCCATGAGAAATATATTGATTTTAGGGCTCGATAGGTGGCCTTTTTGCGATGCGGCATGATATGGACGTAACCAAGCATGGACATCCTTCCTCCTGATGGCATCCAAGATGCGTTTTCAATTTCAGAGGTCCACAGATATACGAGTCGAGACCGTTTCAAAAACTCCTATGCGCTAAATGTTACACTTTCTCCATTGCTCATGAAACACGAAACAGACCTGTAATTTCTTACTGCTACACGTCCTTCCCTCATTTGTCGAAAAGGAAAGGTCATAATAGACTCCCATAGGTCTAATTTCCCCCATAAATGGAGGATTGATATTCCATTAGAAGAAAAGGTTGGCCTAAGCCTGACGTGAAAATATCCGTGAATTAGGCTAAGACCTGGCGCTATATTGAGTACTGAGGATTCCATGTCCTGTGGTCCAAAGGTGGTTGCTGCGTCGACTCGGAAGAATCCTTCACATCATATTTCATCTAATGCTGAGTCTGTACCCAGTTCTCCATTGAGTGACTTGATATGGTATATGGCTTTTTACCAGGTACATCGATGGGTTTTGCTATGAGACACGTGCAATCCGAAGTGGGTTGACGTATGAATGATGCATGTGGTTCCACGTGTAGCGCTGTGTAGGAGAAGGTGACCCTATCTTTTACAGAACACGTTCGATGAAATACGAGAAAGGCATGTCAGATGTTCATGCTTCATGGTCATCTCAGCTGCCCATGGCAATCGTGGGATACATTTCAATGATTCAAACAACTGTGAAACATAATTGCGCATCGTCTAAATTGCATTTTGGTTTCACGTCTGAAACGCTCATTATGTCAGCTAAAGGTTTCAAGATCCATTGTAATAGATGAGAATTAAAAGCCAATACATTTTCTAACACTAAACTCGATTAAAAGGGTGACGTGGCCTACCTAAATAGGTCAATGCCTTCAGTGCAAGAATCAGAGCGTCGCATAGAGATATGCAGATGCTATTAGATGTCAACCCTATCTACGATGAGGTCAGTTTATATCACACAGGCCCCTCATGGCTGTCACGTGTGAAGTGAGTGAGTTACATGACGTTCGTACAAAATTAACGCTGTGAGATCTTTGAGAGACAAGCATGGGGAAGAATTCTTTCGTCAGTACCCGTCCTCTACAAGACCTCCCTCGTGCGCTGCATTCATCACGCGACGGAGCAGCATGAGAGTGAATGGGGTCCTTCAACTGGCAGGCACTTGGCCGCTCACGAAAACACATTGGTTTCAGGCCAATAAAGGCAGGAGTAGGGTCACGCGGACCAACCCGCGTAGAAGTGGATCCTCGACGTAGGATCAGCAACCGATTGAGCCGAAAAGGGCTATTTATCCTAAATTGCAGCACATACACTCATTATAACTCCAGCAGTTACGCAAGTCCTTATTATTATCAAACGGTGTCTTCACTTATTCATTCATAGTCCTGTAGGATACATTAGGATACAAAGAAAGTGGTGTGGGGTGCATCTCGTGATGTCAAGAAGTTGAAGGAAAAAAATTCAACTGAAGGAGGCGAGGAAATTGAAAATAGGAGGAATGTACATTGACGAAATAGAACTGGTACAGTTTAGGGAGCACCACTTTCAAGCTTGGAAATGCACTATGATTCGAATAACTTTGATTTGAAATTTGATTACCTAGAGTACACATTAAGCCTGCGTGCCTCAAAGGCCTTTCAACAAAGCTTGCCTCATTCATGGACACATCAAAGGAATCTGAACAAGGACGATGTCGAAGGAAGCGGTGATGACCCGAGGTAGTAGTTGGCATGGGACAGCATGTCTCTAATTTCTGTTTAATTTATTCACACCCATGCTTTTTCGAAGTTCTACAAGTTACGCCAAAATTCAGGGGTTTGATTCTTTAAAAGATAATGCCATTCTTTAGTAAATAGCATAGACGGGATAGAAGGTTAAAGAAGGTAAAAGAGCAATAAATAATTGATTCCATCTTTTAAAAACAGCGAAAGGAGCCACCAGAGAAAATAAATTACCCTTCCTCCGTTTTCATTTCGCATATGCGGTCTTCGCTCATCGACTCCTCTTATCGTCAACAGACATAAGTAGGAGTGCACGTCATTCCCGAACCTATGAACTGCGATCACTATCTTTCCGAATGACTTCTCCGAGAAGACGAACCTGGAAGTGACATGGGTCTTGTCCGACTGGAATCTGAATCCAACGCCTCAGGAAAACAACATTTGCTGTTTACTCCCATCCAGTTTTGCTTTTATTTCACGTGGATTTCCGTACCCTTTCCACTTCGATCCTTGATCGGCCGGATGCACAAAGTGTATGTTGATATCGCCGTTCTTCTCCATCCTTTAGACAAGGGTTGTGGTGTCGGTTGGAACAGTCCTATTTATCACAAGTATTGAAGGTTCAACTTATTTAAAGAGTACAAGGATGACACCGCTAGTGAGCTTGGCTTCCTTGGACTTTTGTTATTTCATCACTTGGTCTGCCAATCTTGCGATTAGTTCTCAATTACCAGAGTGGACCTTTCTTTGAAGTTCTAGTTCGGATTCCTTTCCCTGGACTCGAAGCTTCTCTTCTAGAATCTCTTCCTCGGGTATTCTGTTTGGCTGTCATTTCTATTTCCCATTTACCGGATTGCCACGTTCATTGCGAAAATCCTGACGGTACTATTAAAGAGCGTTTTTAGCGAATCTCCCGAATCAGTCTCGCTTGACACTCATAATCGATGACGCAGGCTTCTTCCCCAACCCCTTGTCTACCGCGAAACTAAAGTCTTCCTGAATTCGAGCCCAACCAAGCGATACGCATGATTCATGAAATAGCAGAAAACTCCATCCTCGCGTCACCTGTCAATTTACACCATGTATATTTTCTATTAGCATCAGGGGCATTCAGGATGAGCAGCACACAGGTATTAGGCGACGAATGACTGTCTCAAACTCGCGTACACTGTAAAAAATAATGGTTCAGGCTGGAACTCTTCAATGGTTCTACACCCTTAAAAAGGTTCCAGGTACTGTAGAACCATATGAATTGGTTCCACCACAGATGTAGAGCCATATGAAACTCCATCGCTCTTGTAGAACCTCTGGAACTGGCCATTGGTTCTAGGTACAACCATTTCTTGCGCTTTCTCAAAATGCTTCGAAAAAGGATCCCTTTAGGGCTAGATACGTATATATATTTTTCGCCATTCGCTCAGAACTCCCCCCTCCTCCTCACTCTCTTTCTTTTTAAAAATAGGTTTTACCAATCGGCGCCAGATGGCGCCTAAGCGCTGACTTAGCGATTCCCACCCTACTGCCATAGAAATGAATCCCCTCTATTTTTCAACACAATACCCGATTTTTTCAAGGCAAACTCGTTCAAGGCGGTAACCCGGTAGAAGGAGACTCCAAATACAACTGACTGAGGTGTCCGAAGAGACATGCTCAATTTTCCTAAGTCTCTACATGGCGCATATAAGGACTCGAATTCTTGTATCTCATTCGAGAGAGACGGAGCGTGAATAACTGAACGCGGGTTTCTGGCTCCTCTTCAATAATGAAGTCCAACTGGGGATGTTGTTAGACGTGTAATCCCTTTGCTGGGCAGTAAGAGTTGTGTACTCAACTCTAATTCTGATCTGGTGAAGGTAATACAACCTCAGCGGGACTCCTCCGGGACATTAGTGCTCAATTGAGTACTATTAAATCACTGAGATCTTTCCTTTGTCCTTTGGAAGGAACCTCCTGTGGGATGACAGTACTTAATAGAGTACCCAGGTATAGAGTTCAGACCCAAGAAGTGGAGGAGATACTGTAATGCCCAAGCGCTGAGAAATGAACCTTTGCTCAAAGTTGACACAACGTTGTTTTGCCAAATGGTGATGGTTCTGTGCGGAACCATGTTATCCACGAAAGGGTTTTAAGTGACACCTTCGGTAAAGGTGCTACATGTAGCCTTCATAGGTGGTTCTCTATGGCGCCATTAAATGGTTCACTGTAGAACCAGTAAAGAGTTCCAGAGAGAACCATTATTTTTTACAGTGTAGTTGAGAAAAAAGCACGTTAAACAATGTCTCCCTGAGATGTCCGTCCTGGGAGGAAGTAAAGTGAGTACCAAGGCGATGAGGATTCAGCACCAGCCGGAAAAGGAGGGGAAAGTTATAGCTTTAGTGGAGACTGATTGGCATGGATATAACTAAACAAGACAGGACTAGACAATAAAAGCAAAAAAAAAGCATTTGTAATGAGAACAAAAATATATTGTTACTAACAGTCTATCGGATGGAGGCTCCTCTTCGTTGATGAGTAATTAAAATATTTAGAAAATGTAGCGATAGCTGTCGCGTAATTTACGTCATTGCCACAACTACCTCAAACGGGGAGTCGCCGTACGATAGTCTTATCGCTGATCTAGAGCAATTACTCATTATCTCAGTACAGTGGGTTGACGTTTCCGAGCATACGTTGACCGCGTCGTTTCTCTCTCGTTTCTTAATGCCTCATATCTCGGAATTGCCTTTACTTCAGTAATGGGAAAGAGAAGCTTCAAAACGCAAGAGACATCAGAATTCTGTACCTTACGGAAATGATCGATTGCTTGCTCATTGCTTGTGGAAGCTAGCAAACGATTGGGGCAATGTAAGGGACAGTCACACCAATTGGAAGGTAATATATTTGAAAGAGAAGGATTGTGAATAATAATAAGATGAAATAATTATAAATTATAAAAATTATAATGGGATACTCACTCCGTTATCCTTTCAAATGTACGTCAGTAGAGAATTAAACAACTGGTAATTCATGTCTAATAGTTTTTTCTGGAGATATAAGGACAGCTATGACGACATCGGATAGGGAGAGTCGTAAAACCGAGTTGTACATGTGACCTAAGCCAATGCCATTGCAGTGTGGGCTCCGTTCATTCCATTAACAAGTATATTTATTCATTAATTCCGTTAACATTCTAATAACACTCATTCGTCAGAAATACGAGGATCTCAGACGGGTGACAGGGCGACGGGCGTTGCAGGTTGATGCTCGCAGAAATCAAGAGGCTCTGGTAGTGCTTATTCCTTTTCTTCGACACCTTTCCGCCGTAAAATTAAACCTCCTCGTATTCGTCTCTGAGGGCATCGGGAGGCAAAATTTTTTTAATGGAAAAAGGTAAGCCTAAGCTGGATCTGAGGACAGCCCATGGGTTACGTCTAGACTTATCGTTCATTAATCTCGTGTAGAAAGGAGGGGGGGAGGGGGGGGGGAGTTGAAGAAAGAGAAAATACCCTTAAAAAGTGCTTTTCACACTACTTCAGAAGTATCGTTTCACAAAAATCGTATTCCACTAGTTTCTGACGTAGTATCAAGTGTTACCTACCAAGCAGTAACAACCCAGTTTCTTGTCAACGCACTTTTTTGGCGATGATATCTCTGACGCAATTGAAAGGTACAACCGCAGCGTAGTCACATCGGGAAGCTCCAAAACGGCACCTACTCTCTGTTAAAGGCAACCGACGAGAAGACAACTTGTCTACAAGCCTACATTCTTCACTCATCCCTTTGCCCATCGCACCTTCAGCCCCAACATTTCTTTTTTTTTTAAGACAGGACATGCGGCGGACACAAACGACAATGGACCAATTACAGTACACAGAGAGGGAGGGGGTGCACGCTGGCACGGGCCAAGCATGTATCACATCTGTATCACAGTCCCTCAGACATGGAGGCCTTTAGGAGGTCTAAGGGGCAGCTCACGGGTTGCCTAAACCCTTGACTGGCATGAGTGGTTTTTAAGGCGAACTACACCCGTATCTCCTTGACGTGGCACACAGAGTGGCATGTGTGTCAGCCACGCTAAGCAGACATTCCCCAGGAAAGCAGGTGGGTCGCCTGTCGGCGGAGAAAGAGCCCGCCGCCACACGGACTCGATCCCTCGCCTACCGGCTTGCCACCCAGAAGCCATAACTACTCGGCCACCGAACCCCGGTCAATTCCAAAATTGTAATAGCACCAATTCAGTAAGCGACGTTCATTCCGAGGCCACGACTTGTGGATCTTTTCTCTTACCAAATATACGCATTTCCTTATAAATAGAAAAATGCAAAAGAGTGTTGGAGATTTTTCGGAGGCAACATTATTGTTGATATACTATATCTCGTCAAAGGAATATGAAGGAAGAAATGGCAAGCATGCATGTCTCTTCAAAAACAAGAAGCAGAAGAGAAAAATAGAGAGCAGCTAGCATTTTTCCTCTGTTCCTCGACTTATGGTTTTCCGCGTCAACTCCACTAAGAGGTTCTCTCCGGCGTGCCTCATTTCATATTACCAATTTGGTTGACAACCTGAAATATGTAGTGCGCGGAATGTCACTGCCTTAGAGATTGCAGGAATCCTTTAAGAACCCATGAACTCGATATCTTCTTGGATTTCAATGGTTTCCGCTTTGAACTGTCTGGCGACAAGCAGGAGTTTTGTTTGCAGATAAGGCCACTTGATCGATGGTTCCCATTTCAAAATGGTTTTAGGATATGAAAAATCGGATGCAGATACAAAATGACGATATCCGAACAATACCTCCAGCGTTGAAGAGCCCAAGAACGACTTCGCAATGCCGTATTTCCCCCCCAAAAAACAAATTTTCAATGTAATGTGTGGTGTAGCTTAGTTCAATTCGTTTCAGATAAGAAAGGAACTGAGTAAAGCTAATTAGGATAGGTGGATTGGAATAAATTAAGTCAGTCTTCGGTACGTTAGAACTATTACTAATCGTTGGTGGATCGAGTTGCAACACTTTTAAGCAAAGGGCATACAGGGGCTCAGAAATACAATTTTTCGGAAGATTGAGTTAGATTTAGCCAAGAAAGAGTGGAAGTAGCTGGAGGGGAAGGGGGTATCGGGTAAAAAAACCCAGCGTTTTGCTGTTTCCTCCGGTGTTTATCTCCTCCACGATCTCGGCGCACACCCACGCTCCAACTACAACCAGGGCGGTTGTAATTGGAGCGTGGGTGTGCGCCGAGGTGGTCCGGATAAGGGCATCGGGATCCTCACCCACTCATTGACGCAAAACCCTCGCATCTCTCTTTGCACATGGAAGCGTGTTTCCCTTGTTTGCTTGCGACTGATTCTCTAGCTGCTTTTGTTTCCGATAATAATTTTTGAGGTCACTTTCCTTTTAGGCGGTCCTTACTGTCAAGGTAAGGGGTACGCTTCGTATTTTCCATTAAAAATGCAGATAGAATGTAGTCTAGCAACATGTACTCAGTCGATCTCGACAGTTCAATTACCAATGAACCACTCAACTGGGAATGGCGAGTGTACTCGTCATGAGATTTCTGCCCCTCATGACTGGTGGGTTTCACGATTTTGGGCGTTGGTATAGAAAAAATACGCTTCTGCTCTATTCCCCTTGCTTACCATTAAAGTTTCTATGGCGTGGGATGAATACAGAGAAATCTTGCAAAGTGCCTGATGAATGCTCTGCATGCATCGACTTCATTCATACAACAGCCATCAACTTCATGCATCCCAATTAATCTACATGAATCAAACATTAACGATTTGCTGAAATAGCCTTCAAAGATTTTATTATGCCACTGCCTCGCAGTCAGACTCTCAACAACGATCATAAGTAACTTGAGGAAACAGAAAAGGAATCCGACCTAATGAATGGTGCCACCCTCTTCCTACATTCCACAGGCATTCGACAAGTTTTCTATGCATTACTCCAGACCATGATCATGAAACTTTGCTCGCTTTTTCTACATCTTGTGAATTTTCAAACCAAATCACGTATCATTGATAAAATCCTTCTAGGTGACCGTTTTTGGTTATTATTATGATTCCATAGCCTCTATCGGTGTGTTTCCCAAGTTTTCTCCGATGTAACATTCATCCCACCCTCTTGAAACACGAATCGATTTCATAATACACTAGTACCAGAATGTGTACCAAATTAAATCCAGATCACTCAATTCCATCTTTGTTGTTCCTTGTTTTGTGATGAGTGTATTGTTTTACGTGATTTATACAAAGAAAAAGCAACCCACCCAGCCTGCCACAGCTGCGCGGTAACTCGTTAGTTAATCGGTTCAAGTACCCTTGATCTGTAGTGTTCTTTTTCTGCGCCTTTACCCAATTTTTTTATATATTGAACGCTTGGTAATACGGAAAGGCATCCGTTCTGGGCGACTATTGAATTGTTACTCGCATTTTCGCGAATTCGCTGGAATTTTTCATTTGAAATGGAATGATCTCGATGGAAACTCATTAATAGCATCGAAAGAAGATTCACGGCGCACAACGAGGTCGCAATAAATCATCTGATGAAATAAATCAATAAGCAAAAGTTGACACGCCAAGACTCGAAACCGTTACTCAATGGCGAGGTCTAGTTACGCTGAGATACCTGCAAGTCGCCGCATTAAGCCGGTGGGTTGAGGAACGTCAGTTCCTCCATTCGAAATCGAAAATTGATTAGTTATTGTTCTTTTTTTAAAAATACAATTGTCTATCTTCTTCAATTGTCTGGCTTTTTGCCGTTGGCAAAAATCTTGCAGTGCAGACCGGATTTACCATATGAAAGCTATGTATATTCTCGGATAGAATAGGAAGATTATCTTTGACGGCACTGCATCTCTTTGTGACGTACGAAGCGGGGAAGATTCTCGCATTTTTAAATGATTACTGACAGTAAGGTTTCTGGAGCGATATCAAGGGAATGATTGCCAGCTTTCATGGCCAAATGACGTTTGTAAGTTATTTAATTACGGTCATATATAAATCTGACTTGAGCCGGAAGGGAGAATAACGTCCTCGGTGACTATCGCGATAAGCATTTGTCCCTGACGTGGTTAGCCGAAACTTAAAAAATTGTATTTGAAGACCTAGATAATGGGGTTCCAGGAGTTTATGACCTTCCCACCATTCCAAGAACTTTCGTCACAAGCGCCGATAAACAGAATATATAAATTAAGCCCTGAGCCCAAGCGCAATTCGTTCGTCTTCCTAGTGACTTAGCAACTTGATAGTACTAAGCTGCATCCATGGCGTCCCATCCACCCACTGCAAAAGAGGTACAGCAAAGTGTACATTTCATACTATGTGTGGAACAGATAAAGTGTAATACTCTAGTTCAAAGGATACATATTTATGATGTGCAGTGCTTCGCGCAATTTCAATTGTACCACAGATTTTTACATTCCATGTGCTTCTTCATCAAACGAAACTCACTGCATTCTGCTATACCCAACTCGGCACGTTTCTACTTTTCTGAATACCACTGCTGTGTCAAGATTTTTTGTATTTTAGTTTGTGCTTAGTTTTTTTACCTCTGAATTAGCAATGATGTTTCTTAGTCTCAGTGTACTTTTTAATGCTTCCATGCGAAGAACGGTGTCTCTGTGGCACAAGTTAAGGTAACTGGGGCATTACCATAGGTAGAAATTCTCGAGTTTAACATCTCCGTGTAGACGGTTAAGTTTTGATTGCCAACCATTTTCTTCAACTCTAACACATTATTCATTTACGGTTCAATTTTAAAAATATTTTGTCCTATATTAATGACCCTTCAGGTTAATCTTCGGATGCCCTAACAAAACGTCCACCGACTATCCAACTGGTCAAACAACCAGGTGTCCCCCCCCCCCCCCCAGTGGAAATCCACCTTTCCGCCATATATTTCCAGCCAGGTAGATTTTTCCTCCCAGTGGATTTTCCCCCGGATGGGCATGGCTCCATCAGGTGGAAATACCGCCATGGGGGACATCTACCGGGTTCCAAATCCACGTGGGAGGTGGACGGTTTGTAAGGATGGGCTTCCAAAGTACTATACTTTTCTTTAAATGAAAGCCTGCTACAAATCAAGAAAAATATCCCCGGATTTATAATGCATTTTCTCTTAAATAAAGCTGCATTATCGGATAATGCTCTGTTCAAAAATCCACCCTAATTCATCAAAATAGTTCACTTCTTTCACTTTTGTCCTTCGGTAGGGAAGTTTTAAATAGCAATGAGCGTTAAGAGGTTAAAGAGGAATGAACTGATCCAACCACTTGGTTTTATTCGCATTGAATGCCAACTTTAGCATTTTTGTTTTCATAAACAATGCCGGCACGTAGTATCTAATATATATAGACGATCGTGACTGACTGACGCTATTTCTAACCATATTCTAGAGACGTTAGAAATCTGAAACTTGGTACACATGTAGGGTAAAAGACCCAGTGATGGGCCATTTAAGGACGTATTTGCTCTTTGAAGCTCTCTCTGAGTTGTATTTTTTAGATGAGGATGGTATTAAGTGGATGAGATGATGTGTAATTTAAATGTAGTAACACAGGTAAGAACAGCTTCTTCAAACATTCATTGCTTTTTTGGCAAAAGTTTCTTTTACAAAATGTCCCGAAAAGCCTTAGTGATGGACCGGTTTACTCCAGTTATCGACCGGGTTGGATCCAATGATGGTCCACTCAGTATCGGTGGGTTTGGATGGCATGAAAAGTATTAACGTCAGA
>CAJPEV010003131.1:0-34357 GCA_905338385.1 Darwinula stevensoni | reverse complement strand
CAAAAAGTAATTTTTTCTCCGAAAAATATCTGCAAATGATCAGAGTCAGTTATCTTTGACATGATTATAAGTAAAATGATATGGAAAAACGTAAATGTTTGGAATGTGGAGATCCTTTTGATGGTAGACAGGACAAAAAGTTCTGTAGTGATCAATGTCGCACTACCCATTTTAACAAACAAAACACTGATCAGAACAAATTTATGCGCAATATCAATAACATTTTGCGCAAAAACCGTCGAATACTCGAAGCACTTAATCCTTCTGGCAAAGCATTGGTAGCAACATGCACACTTTTAGCAAATCCATTAACATCTACCATCGGATAAAAAGGTGTATTAGATGGAATCTCTACTGTGGTATTCAAATTTGGCAACCTACTTTTATCCCAATTGCAAATATTACTCCACAGATGATCTTCTGTCCCAAGCCATGTATTGATATTTTTGCAATCCTCATTTGGTAAATTGTCTAGTAGTGCTTGATATTTCTTGGCTGTCGTGCTATATGGTCCTTGGATGTCAATATCATCGAGTACGCCCCATGAACCATAAACACTTTCTTGCACGGATGATAAGCTAAAATTTGTAGCCATTCTGCAGCCCCAACTTCTGATCGTATCATGCATCAAATCATACATATCGTACATCTCTTCACTGTTTTGTGCTGCCCACATCGCACCTTGATATGGATATGGAATACCAAAGACATTACCTACAAAATGTTGACCACCTTCATAGGTTATGATTTCTTTGCCATAAATATGTATATTGTTGTAATCTGCTTTGACCAAAGACTTGAAATTATTCCATGAGTTTTGGGCATTCAACATAATGTCTTGTACTGTACTGGAAGGACCTAGAACAGGATTCCCTGTGCTTTCATGATCTAATCCAAAATAGTGCGTTGGCGATCCATAATCCCAATCATCCGCAGACAATTGTCCAAGAATTTGTTCATTTAGACCTGTGAAACCAGCTTGGATACCGAGTACTCTTTTGACTCGACATCGTTCATCACCAAATACTTCATGCCAAATACGAAATACATTTTTTGCTCTTTCTGCCATCGCTCTACCATAAGATAGATTTGATGGCCTATTGTTATTATTGTAATGTGCTTGCGAAAATATCCAATTCCACACCTCATTTGAATATTCAAGAAAAATTCTTGAGTTGCCATTCAGGTTATCCCTAAAAAGCGTAGCCATCTGAGTGATGTAATCATTATTCGCTTGATGCGGAACACATATCCAAACATCTTTTTCTAATTGGTTTGCAAGCTCAATCATAGTTTCATATGGCACACCTTGGGCACCTGCATAAGTAAAATATGAAGTGTTTCCACGGTCAGACCATTCAACATTCGGACTACTATTGGTAGATCCCCAATCCATAAATCGTAAAACAGAAAATGGGGCAATTTTATCCAAAAACACTTCGTAAAAAACATCTGTGGACAAGTCAGCATTTTCATCTTGAATTCTTAACAATCTGAAGTTTCTGGCGTGATTGGACACATTGGACTCTAGAATATGGATCCATATGTTACCATTATTTGTAGGACTAAATTGGATCCTTCCTGGTGTAGATGATATTTGATTCACTCCTCCATTCATAGTGACGGTACCTACACCATCATATAGTAATACATACATAGAGTCTTGTCTGAGATTGCCACCATCTGATGATAAAATATACCTGACCATCGTCGATCCGACAGTTGTATTTTGTGGCAAACCTATCGGGTATCCACTTGCGTCAAGGGTCAACTGATTGGCCACATGACAATCCCACCTTTCATCAGTATAAGAAAAAGTCAAAATCTCATTTCTAAGGTGTTTAAAAAGATTTTTCATGGGTCTTTCTACACTCCAGTCATTAAACCCAGACATATTTGTACCAATATCCATAGTGCAAGTAGCAGGCACCCATCCAGCACAAGTACTACTATCTCGTTTGATATGAAGTTGTATGGTATCTCGACAAACATTACTATTTCCTGCGACATATAGGGTGTATGACCCAGGTGCCAAATCATGATATTGAATTCCACTTACCACAGGTAATGTCTCGCCCAAGCTATTATGAAGTGCAAAAGTGGTATTACTGGTATTCACAATGATCCGACCATTATTAACATTACAAGATGCCATTTGAAGACAAGTAACCGTAGTTTGACACGGGAAAGTATTGTTTTCATCCATCACCGTAATCGTTTGATAAGTAGTATGTTGTAGTCCTAAATCATCGGTAACTGTAAGTGAAACATCCAAATTACCCAATGCAGTGTATATATGACTTGCCATGGCTCCAGTTTGTATAGGCGAGCCATCTCCAAAATTCCATGTATAGGTTAATGCTTGGTTTTCAGGATCATAGGATCCACTTCCATCAAAAGTTACCATCAGTGGAGATTGACCGACATCCGGTGTTTTTGTAAAAGATGCAATAGGCGGGAGATTGACGATAACCGTATTATCAGGTGCTACACAGGAATAACTACTTGCAAAACGTATTTCGTCTATAGAACCATTAGAATGACCATCTCCAAGATAAATAGCTGCATTCCTAAAAACATTGCCATTTCCTGTACTTTGAGATAAAGTTGGTGAAGGTGGGCCGGCAATACCAAGTGAAGCAGGATTTATATATAGATCTACATCCGTGTCTCCAGGTGTAAAAATAATTCTAAGGACTATGAATGCTGTAGCACCTGCTGCTATTGATACTAAAGATGGATAAATGGTATTATTAAGATTTAAAGACCATCTACGTTCACCACCCACATCTGAAGAAACGCCATAATATCCAACACCAATTTTCTGTGTAGTGCAGCTCGAACACCAAGCTGCGTTATCATTGTGCAAATCTACACTTACCGACTGACCATTGTTCTGATCTTTACGAATTAAAAAGCTGACCCAAAGTGTATCTCCTGTCTCTGTCCCTATACCTTCATTATTTTGGGCCACATAATCACTAAAAGGTCCATTTTCTGATGTATTTAGTCTCCTACCTGTTGTGACATAATCTCTACCGCCACTTCCATGGATACCTAAAGTCTGTAAACCATTAAAGGCGAGAGATCCCGCATTGGTTTGATAACCAGGCAAAGGAGTATGTGCATTTTGAACATCCCAAGGAAGTGCCCAACCGGTGCCACCTGACAAACCATTGAGTGTCACGCCAGCACTATAATCAAATGCATCATATGCCAAGTAAGTACACTGTCCATGTAAGTACACAACTCCAACAATACAGTAAATTAATAAGGTGTTAAAAAATTTCATATGGTCAAGCTTGTTAGAAATAGAACGGATTTGTAATTGTTTGCCCTACATTTTGGTTGATGTTAAGGTTTAGGTTGATGTTGATACTAAGTAAATCCTAAAAGACTTAATTCTTTAAACATTAAACAATTCAACATTAAACAAAAAAGAATGAAGTTAAAGTTAAAACTGTAGTTTTGGTTTCTATTCACATTATATATTTCAACGTTTATTTTAACCAACCTTTTTCTTCTGACTGTTTATAAAACCAAGGATTAAGATTAGCTGTTCCACCTTGGAGTCTAACTTCATAAATTGGGTATTGCCTAAAGTTTCGGAGTTTTTAAATAATTATTGATCAATAACATACATGATTAATATAAACATATTTAATAAATTGGTTATCATTATTTTAATGGCATATTTACAATAATTATCATTTTTGTTTTCTTCGGGCCCGAATATTTTGTCTGACTGGCCTTTTCATTTTTAGTCAAAAATTCATAAAATGGCGTTAAGAAGCGAAAACTGTTCGAGCTAATACAAATGCAAAAACGAGTGATTATGAACATAGTGCCACTAAAGCCAATTACGAATTACTAAATACAAAAGCGAGTTTTTTCGGTTTAGCTATTTTTTGAAGTTTTGGCGTTAAGAAAATGAAACAGCCTTGACTTTTTGTTTCTTTTGTGTCAAGACAAAAGAAAAAGAAGTTAAGATCAGCTTACAATTTTAAACTTCAGCTACAATCGTAAAAATGAAGTACAAAATTTCTAATTTCTCTGTTTAACAATTACACCAAAATTTGAAAAATTTGTAGATCCGTGGAAGAACGTATTGATAAAAAAATATTTCAGGAGTTTCCGTCAAGGGAAGGACTGCCTATCAACACATAAAACAAAATCACATCACCATTATTCCACAATCATTTACAGTCACTATATTTTATTCTGTAAATTGATGGATTTATAAGAAAATATACTAACTGTAACAAATGTTACAATCTTTATCTCTGCACACTTGTAAGTTTGTCTCATAATCATTAAAATCACAGCAAAGATGAGCAACAGAAAAACAAAAATCCTCATAATAGGTGGTGGTACAGGTGGCATTATGCTATCAGCACGACTCATGAAATTAAAAGCGCCTGTAGATATAACATTGATCGAACCTTCTGATACGCATTGGTACCATCCTGCTTGGACCCTTGTAGGTGCAGGCGCATATGATATCAAAAAAACATCCAAACCTATGGCTGATATGATACCAAAAAATGTAACATGGATCAAAGATTTTGCTACAGGTTTCAAAGCTGATCAAAACAAAGTTTCTACTGCTAAGAATGGCGATATCTCTTACGACTTTTTGGTAGTTTCATCTGGCTTGGTGATGGATACTTCTTTGATAGAAGGACTTACTGAAGCACTCGACCATGGTGTAGTATGTAGCAATTATACAGATCCTGAACATACATGGGATGTCATTAGAAATTTCAAAGGTGGGCATGCCGTCTTCACACAACCTACTACTCCTATAAAATGTGGTGGCGCTCCACAAAAGATAGCCTACCTTGCCGCAGACTACTTTAAAATGCACAACGTGGGAGAAAGAACAAAAGTAACCTTTGCCACACCTGGTTCTGTTATTTTTGGTGTCAAACCTATTGCTGATACACTTTTGAAAGTCGTTCAGAGATACAATATCGACTTCAAACCCTTTTACGCACCCATAAAAATAGATGGACCTAATCAAAAAATAACTTTTAAACATATCGGCCCAAAAGAAAACTTGTGCGTTGTAAATGATGACGGAACCACAGATACTTCCGCTGCCCCTAACGAAATCACTATGCATTATGATATGTTGCATATTGCACCACCACAGGCAGCACCTAAATTTATACGAGAATCAGATCTAGTAAATGCTGCAGGTTGGCTAGATGTCAATATTAACACACTCCAACATGTTAAATACCCAAATATCTTTGGATTGGGTGATGTAGCTGCCCTTCCAACAGCAAAGACAGGTGCCGCTATCCGCAAACAAGTGCCCGTGGTGATAGCCAATATATTACAGCTCATCAAAACAAATGTGTTAAGTACAAAAATTTATGAAGGGTACTCTTCTTGTCCTTTGGTAACAGGTTATGGCAAAATGGTGCTAGCTGAGTTCAATTATAAAAATGAATTTACACCAGATCCGAAACTAAAACAAATGCTTATTTTTGATAGCTCGAAAGAAGATTGGAGACTTTGGATGCTAAAAAAATACGGTCTTCCATACTTATATTGGAATAAAATGATGAAAGGTGTAGAGGTGTAAAGAATAAGGTTAAGGCTAAGGTTAAGGTTAAGGGTAAGATTGAGATTACACTACCTCCATTAAAAAGGATTAGATAGTCAACTGTTTTTTGTGCAAACAAGCTAATAAACAGTTGATTATCAACATTTAAAAAAAATTAGTTAAAAACAGTCAACGTTATTCAGGCATTAACACACATTAAACCTTCGACCTTACACATTAAACCTTACACAATTCCACCTTAAACAATCCCTATCTATTCTATAATAATCTTATAATGACTCAATAGCCCTTCTATATTCTGTTTTGAAAACTTAGCTTTTAGAATCTTGTTGTTTTCTGGTATGATGTTAAAGTGGTATGCAGTGGCAAAATCAGCTTGTTCGAGAATGGTTTGATCAAAAATAGCACCAGATAAATCAGACTCGGCAAATGAAGATTTGGTAAGGTCACACTCTGAAAAATCTACTTCCTGAAGGGTGCAAGATCGGAATTGGGTATTCTTTATTTTCAGTAAATAGAAGGATGAAAAATTAAGTAGACAATGGTCAAAAGCAAATGATAAAAGAAAAGTATTGCACAAATCAAATCTTAAACCTAGCATCTTACATTCTTTAAATACAACCTGTCTAAATGCTGTACCATTTATTTTAGCATTGCTCAAGTCACAATTTTCAAAACGGCATGATGTAAAGATCGAATATGACAAATCTACTTGGCTAAATATACAACCTTTGAAAGTACAATGGTCATATTCTCCACAATGAAGGCCAGTTTCGTGGTATTGGGTACCTTCAAATAATTGGTCAGAAATATTTAAACTTGGTTTCAATGTCGTCGATTTAAATGTACATAATAGATGTAAAAGTACAAAATACCAATTAAATGCATCGACCAAAATAAAGAAGTTGATATAAAACCTGATTTTTGTGCTACCTTTGTGGTCTAATATCTTTTGTCAATGCGTTTTTCCCAATATCATTTCGTAGATGAAATCAAACATAACCTAGAGAAATTGGGTTTTAAAAAACCTACTGATATTCAATACAAATGTATTCCCAACATCCTACGGGGTGAAGATCTATTAGCCATCGCACAGACAGGTACAGGAAAAACTGCTGCTTTTGCCATTCCTATTATCCATATTTTACACAGTAAACTCAATACCAAGCGTGAGGATGGTATCAAATGTGTCGTCATGGTACCCACTCGTGAACTTGCCATCCAAATAAATGGTGTATTTCAGACCCTTGCCAAAAATACTAGGGTAAATTCGTTTTCAGTTTTTGGTGGTGTAGAACAAGGTCCGCAAATTGCCAAACTAGAAAAAGGAATTGATATTCTAATAACCACGCCTGGTAGAATGTTTGACCTTGTTAGTCAAGGGTTTATTAAGCTGAATCGTGTAGAATTGCTCGTATTGGATGAAGCAGATCACATGTTGGAGCGTGGATTTATTAAGGACATAAAGGATTTGCTTCGTTTTCTACCACGCAAAAGACAGACATTATTCTTCTCAGCGACCATAGACGACGAAATAAAAAACCTAGCATACACACTCACGCCTAATCCTATCAGAATACAAGTATCTCCCAAAGATCCCGTATCCAAAAACGTAGATCACTCTGTCATTTTTGTGGATATGGATGACAAACGTTTTTTCTTAGAACGTATGGTCAATGAAAATCCTGATAGCAAAATATTAGTTTTCGTTCGTACCAAAGTAAGATGCGAACGTGTACAAAAAGCGATGGAAAGAGTCGGTGTGAAATCAATATTTATGCACGGTGGTAAGGAGCAACAAGATCGGATGGAAACGCTCAATTCTTTCAGAAGTGGCGAAGCGATGATGCTGATCGCTACAGATGTCAGCGCAAGAGGTATAGACATACCAGATGTAGATTTTGTAGTGAATTATGACTTACCAGATCATCCTGAAGCTTATGTACACAGAGTAGGTCGAACAGGTCGTGGTACTAAAAAAGGATTTGCTTATTCATTCTGCGATAAAGACGAAGTAGGACTTCTTACTGCCGTAGAAGAATACATTGGTAAAAAAGTAAAAGTCCGGTCGCTAGACAAGGATGATTATAAAGAAATCACAGATCTTACGGCAACCAAAAACATGGACCTAAAACAAATCCTGATAGAGCTAACTCCAGAACCAAATAAAAGATACGGTAAGAAAAAGGCTAAGAAAAAGTAAATCTAGGCTAGTATTTATTTTCCACATGAATAATCTCCGAAGGCATATCCCAAGACTATTTCCAGTCTGTCTAGCCTAGCCTTGTTCTCGAAACCATATGCCACACCAAGATTTAGCATCTTATAATTTAAAGTGGCATTAATAAATGGTTGATCGTTTTTAGCATAACCTCCACCGAGCTGAACTTTTGTTGTATTTGAGAATTGATGACCGATATTGGCACCCAAAATATAATAACCAAATTGATATTGGTGTGTATAAAAAGCGGATGGCAAAATATTCCATTTATCATTTATATTTATATCTAGTGCAATATGAGATACAAATCTTTGCTCTAAATCATCTGATGAACCCAGAAGTGACCTGTTGGGTTTATTGATATGGTTGACAGCAATTCCAACTGTAGATTTTATTTTTTCGCTTAAGTAGCCTGTCCATGCCATTCCTAGGTTTATATCAAAATACCTCACACTTAAATCAATATCTTCCCCTGGCAAAGAAGGGTCAAATCCATTTGGACCTATTTGGCTTGGCCACCTTAAATTTTTTCCTTCTAAAGATGAATTTGCTATTCCCGTTTCTACTCCTAGAGAAAGATATTGTGGTCTCTCTACATTTTTATTCATTGATTTGTGGTATGCTACAGATAGGTAATTTCCAAAGTTGGAGAATTTTGACTCACCTGCCACATCATGCATTAGCTTATACCCTAACCCAATTTTATCATTATTTTTTAATACAATGGGAATATCAAAATTAACGCCTTTTGAGTAATAATTATTAAAATCAAAAAAATCATTGCTAAGTTGCTGATAGTACACACTTACTCTGGGAGAACAACCTGAACCTGTCAAGGATGGATTGACCGTGAGTGGTAATTGATTATAAAGAAGGTAGATGTTGTCTTGTGCAAAGATGGATTGACTTATAGAAATCATCATCAAAAAAGGTAAAATGTATTTCATTTGTTTGCTTTAATTTGTTACTTAACGATAATTAATTATAAATATTTTCTACTTTTTGTTTTTATGTTTTAGTTTTTCATTAATTTAGGCTTAAATATATTCGGAAATCGCACTCCAAAGCCAACACCTAGGTTTATTCTACTTAGCCATCCGAAATGTACATCATCTACACGCACAGGGCTTTGCCTATTGCCCCAATCCTCGAACAAGATGTCTTCTGTCCCAAAATTCGATAGATGATAATCAAGTAATGCTTTGATAAATAAACCTTTATACACAAATCTTTCATATGAACTACCTAACACAAATAGTGGACTAAAATTTCTATCACTGAAGATAATCACTGATTCATTTGAGTTTGGCTTAGAGAAAGATGATCTGTCAAAAAATGTGTAGTTCATTTCCACTCCTACACCAACAAAGACATTCAACCAATGCTTTTTATAGTCATTATCCAAAAATATCTTCTTATTTATCGTTGGATAAAAACTCAACATAGTACTAGCATTATTATAATACATGGTATATTCTGGAAATAGATGTCCATATCTATTATTTAATGTTCTATTTCCCACCCCATTCAGTTGGAACGTAGCATGAATCGTATATTCATTATTTAATAAATAGCCAGCTTGAAAATGAAAAAACCTTCCACTACCACCAAGTCCATCCTGAAAATCAGCAAACTTACCCATAGGAAAAGTCCTACCAAAATTAAGACCAAAAGTCAACTTGGGTTCATATATCTGTCCAGATAAACTTTGTCCCAATGAGATGAATAACAAAACGAAAAAGATAGAATTAATTCCTTTCATGGTTTATATGATTTGATTCTGATGGCAAATGTAAAAAAAAATGCCGAAATTAAATCTCGGCATTCATTTTATATTTCTGTATTTCTATATTTTACACTCGTTTGTAACTCAAGCCAAAAGCAGTCAACGCACCAGCTATGGCACTGATAATCGTATATATAAAAGCATCGACCAATACGCCATTCCAAGTCATCAATGTTGTTGTGCCATGTATCATGGAGTCATAACTCAAAGCGATCAGCAATCCGATGATTGCTCCTGCGGCAGCTCCTGTATATACGGATCTGATGCCTGCCCATCGTTCAAATATATAAGACAATAACAAACCACCCATCAGATTTCCCACTACGATGGCAATCATATTTGGCTCTGCTTGAACACTCGCCATACCAGGGTTGGTAGATGCAAGTAAATCCTTAAACAATACAACATAAAATAAATAACCTGACATAAAATAGCCAAAAAAACCAGCTAAAGCACCCAATAAAAGTCTGTTTGTGTTCATTTTGTTTTAATTTTGAAGTAAGGAATAATTATACAATGACGTACAAAAATAAAATATAAATTCAAAATAACAAAATATATTAGATTATTATTCCAATTAACACCAATTTATCAAAATAAGTCAGCATCCTTTGCTTTCCAAAACCATAACATACCTAGTACCGCTACAAATCCAAAAGCAACAGGCAATGAGGTGAGATCAGAAATAAACCCAATCACCACAGGTCCAAGAAGAAATCCGCCCATCGCAAAGGTATTCATGATGGCCAATCCACCTGCGTTGGGCATACCAGGGTACCTTGCTGCCGCAGCATAAAGTATTGGCGCACCACAAGAAACTCCTAATCCTATCAAAGCAAATCCAAATATAGCTGTCCAAGTGTAAGGAAGAATAATCATAGTCAATAGCCCAAAACATGCTACTATTGCACCATAAGTCAATATCTTATTTTTGCCATAAACAGGAATAATGCCATCACCAAAAAATCTTCCCAAAGCCATAAAAGAAGAATAACCAAACAATCCCCATCCCACAAAATATGGACTTGTCTCCACAATCTCTTTCATATATAATGATGCCCAGTCCGTCATCGAGCCTTCGGTCACATTGATACAGATACTAATAATGATGATCACCATCAAAGCTCCTTTGGGCAATATCAATTTAAATTTTTCTGGAGCTTCATTTTGAACTACTGGCATAGATTTGATTTGCAATATCGTTTTGGCTACTATGAGTGCCAGTATAATACCAATGCTACACATCAAAAACATATGCTTACTTTCTGATAATCCAATTAATAAAGTGAGGCTACGCATCAACGAACCTGTCATTAACCCTATACTAAACATACCATGACATGTAGACATAATATTGATACGTTCAGTTTGCTCCAATGAAGTGGCCATAGTATTAGCTGCGATATTTAGTGTAGTCATACAGACACCTACCGTGACCAACCCTATAGGAACAACAAAAATATAAGGTAAACTCAAAGGAATAGCATAAGCAAAAGATAACAAAAACATCCCAATAACAGTCATACGCTGCATACCAAACTTCTGAATCATCATAGCTGCAAATGGATTGAAAGTCATGGCTCCAAGAGGAAGACATAATAACATCAAACCCAAAATAGCATCATCAATCTGATAATTGGACTTGACAAATGGAATAAGTGTAGCCCAATTGCCAAACAAAAAACCAAGTAGGAAAAATGCTATCCCAACAGCTAGACTTTTTCTATTTGTAAAAAATATCTTAAGATGTGATGTCAAAGTATAATTTTATATTTGGGTAAATTAAAGACTTTATTGTGAATACAAACGATGTACTTTTTGATGTATCAGAAGTACAGAAAAAACTTTTTAAAATAAAAATTTAATTAAGTTCCTAGAATTGGCTTTAGCGAGCCACAAAAGTACGACGTGAAAGTCAATTTACGAGTATTCAACCTTAAATTTGATAAAGGACATCAAGATATCTATAGGAATTTAGTGAAAGATTGAGTTTCATTAGGGTTTTATGCATGTTTAAAAACGGCGGTAGATCCTTCCATTGCTTGCTTAAAAGCATCCATATTCAAGTGTGTGGGTACTTTGTTTGTATCAAAGTAAGAAATCACATTTTCTGTTGCCATATTTCCAGTAAGATCGTCTTTTGCCATCGGGCAACCACCATAACCTTTTATAGCAGCATCAAATCTTTTACAACCACTCTGATAAGCTGCTTCTATTTTTGGTAACCAATTATGTGGCAAGGTATGTAAATGTGCACCGAACTCTACATCTGGGTAAGGTGGAATGAGATGTTTAAAAAGATAAGAAATACTATCAGGCGTAGCTATACCGATAGTATCAGAAAGCGCCATAATCTTAATGTCCATGTCTGCAAGTCTGTCTACCCATTGCTGACATATCTCTACGCTCCACATATCACCATATGGATTCCCAAATCCCATAGAAATATAGATGACAGTTTTTTTATGGTGTTTTGCACAAATATTTTGGATTTCTTCCACTCGTTTGAGTGATTCTTCTATCGTTGCATTGGTATTACGCAATTGGAAAGTCTCAGATATAGAAAAAGGATAACCAAGATAATCTATTTCTTCAAACTGAACAGCATCTTCAGCGCCTCGGGTATTTGCTATAATGGCTAGAAGCTTTGATTTTGTATTACTCAGATCCAATTTAGAAAGGACTTCAGCTGTATCTCTCATCTGTGGAATAGCCTTGGGAGAAACAAAACTACCAAAATCAATAGTGTCAAAGCCGACTTTAAGTAATTGATTGATGTAACTTGCTTTTATATCTGTATCAATAAATTCATGGATTCCTTGCATTGCATCACGTGGACATTCAATGATCTTTATATTAGCATCATCGTTTTGAACTGTTTCGTTTCCTGAAAAATCAAGCTGCATATGCCTTTGTGAATGAGAATTATAAAATGGCTAACTAAAGGTGTAAAAATGAACAATCGCTATAAACTATATCAAAAATTCATTTATTTTAATGGAATTCACTCAAATCAAACTACCTATTCCTTCCAAATAAATTTACTTTACCTATATTAGAACAAAAATGATACCTTTTTGATTTATAAAGTATTAATTTGTACTCAATTATTTAAAAATGTATATGAATAGGCCCGTTTGGACGATAATCGGATTTGTAATGTTTGCTATTGGTATTTTATCAGTTATTTTGGCATTGGTAGGATTGAAGTTTACTTTCCTTAATTTCATATACAATCATGGTGTTCTAACTTTAGTAATTCAGTTATTTTTACTTTTCGGTGGCATGATCATACTATATGTATCTAGGACGTCTGAAGATGAGCAAGAGTAAGAGTTAAGGCTGAGGTTAAGGCTGAGATTAAGACCAAGTTTGAGACTTAGGTTTAGAAAATCCAAAAGAACCGCATCACTTAAACATTAAACAAAAAAAACTTAGGTTTAGATTAAGGTTTAGGTTTAGGTTTAGGTTTAGGTTTAGAAAATCCAAAAACATCACATCACTTAAACATTATACATTTCAACATTAAACAAAAAACTAAGATTGAGACTAAAGTTAAGCATAAGCGATAAATAAAAAATAGGAATAAAACAGTTTAACCTGTCTATATTCCCATTTTTTATTCGTCTTTTGACTATTTAGATAACGTCAATGCTCATCACTACACAAACCTTGGATGATGTGAAAAGTATCATGTAACTTCGTAAGGCTATCTTTAATTTTTTCGTCTTTTGCCTTTTTGCTTACCAACTTATCAAGTTTGGCAGAACCATCTACTAAATCATTTAGGGCTTTAGTGATCTCAGCTGATTGGAATGATGCAGGTACTTTTGAGCTTGCTAACATCTTTGCTTTACTCAACATCTCTCCAGAACGCTCACGAATTGGCTTATAATTCCCTTCCTCTACAGGATGAAAAGTTTGTGCCATTACCATATGAAAATCTTTCAATGCTTGCCATGCATCTTTTTCAATCACTTTTAACAATGGACTTTTAAGCGCCTTGTCATAATTTTCACCAACTTTTTTCCAGTCGATAACATTCCATATAGCACCTAAGTAGTCTCCCCTTTTATTTTGATATTTTAGGTAGTACGCATGCTCCCAAACATCAATACCCAAAATAGGAATACCTCTATTTTCTTTTGCTGCATCCATGAGCGGATTGTCTTGATTTGGCGTAGAAGCTACTGCAAGTTTCTTTTCTGGAGTAACATATAGCCATACCCAACCACTACCAAATCTTGTAGTAGCACCTGCATTCATTAATTTTTTAAGGCTATCTAATGACGTAAATGTCGTATTTATCTCACTTGCCAATTTGCCTTCAGGAATTTTGTTCCCAGCAGGTGACAGAATATTCCAAAACAATGTATGATTATAGTGGCCTCCACCATTATTTCTTATAGCATTTCCTCTTTTTTCTGCTGCAATTAACAAATCTTCCAAAGCTAGTTTATCTGCTTTTGTACCAGCAACCGCTTTATTTAAATTAGTTAAATAAGCTTGATGATGTTTTGAATAATGGATCTCCATCGTTTGAGCATCAATATATGGCTCTAGAGCATCATAATTATAACCAAGTGCTGGTAAAGTAAATGGCTGAGCTAG
This sequence comes from Darwinula stevensoni, assembly GCA_905338385.1. Lineage (NCBI taxonomy): Eukaryota > Metazoa > Arthropoda > Ostracoda > Podocopida > Darwinulidae > Darwinula > Darwinula stevensoni. The sequence goes on along the minus strand of CAJPEV010003131.1, from coordinate 20,164 downwards.
TGCATCAGTCGAAAAAAATGATAAACAAATTATACCAATAGCGAATAAAGAAGACTTAATATTCATTTTTATTAATTTTATTATATTAACGAAACAAAATGCCAAAGAAAAAGTTACCAAATCCCACATTTTCATATGACAAAAGTGATCAAAAAGGATAATTTACAGCTACTTGTACATTTCCTAAACCCTGCTGTCTTATTTCTTTAAATGTATACCATTGACTAGGTAAAACTGGGTCTTTATAAGGACTTCTCACCTTATACCCAAAATCAAATCTGATGTTAAAGAAATTAAAATTAAGTCTCAAACCATAACCTGCACCTACAGCTATTTGATTGAGAAAATCACCTGAAATTGCTGCATTAGGTCTTCCTGGATCGTCTTTGAGTGCCCAAACATTTCCTGCATCCACAAATAGCGCACCATCCAAAATCAATAAAATCTTGAACCTATATTCTATGTTTGCTTCTATTTTGATATCTCCTTGATTGACAAAAATGACTTGTGGTTCTTTGAGTTTTATCTCAGGATCACGATATCCACCTGGTCCAGCTTCTTTTACATTCCATGCTCGCAAACTGTTAGGTCCACCTACCCCAAATTGTCTTATAAATGGAGAAGCTGCATTCTCACCAAAGGGTACAATAATACCAAGATTTAACCTTGACGCTAGACTCCGCGTCTTACTAAAATCCTTGTAATGTCTGCCGTCAAATTCATATCTAATATATTTTGCAAACGAAATATCTCTATTTAATAGATTTCCTCTTGATATAGACCACTGTGAATTGTCACCTGAGATAACATTATAAAGCTGATTTGTCAAATATACTTCCCATCCCGACACTTCAAAATTATTGATAACTAAGAATGAATTTCCCTTTCTTGATTTCCCACTGTTATAAATATACGAAAAATCTCTGAAAACAAATCCTGTTCCTAGATTGTCCTTAAATGATAAAAATATCAATGGATTATCTACAAATCTCGTACTATCACTTATAGCATAAAGATCTAGGTTAAATCCCAATGGTTTAAAAATATACCTATTGCCTTTGACCGATGTATAGTCAAATCCAAAGGTGGCATTGTAAGAACTGAGTGAATAAAAATTTATAATATTAAGGGAACTAAATCCAAGACCAATATTGGTATTAGCATCTTCTACAAAACTTTGGTAAAACTTATCTTTAATCAACCCTGTCCTCCAAGCCAATTTGCCAAGGCCTAGGAAGTCTTGAAAAGAAGGAATATTGAGATTATTTTGAATAGAAATATTCCTTGTTCGAGCAGAAATGCCACTCACTCCAGGATTAAATCCTAATTCTGTACCAAGTTCTGCTCTCAAAGAATACTTTTCAGATCCTCCCAAAAGATTCCTATTTTGTAACGCTCCAGCAAGCGAAACTCCGAATAATCTTGATGCTCCGAGTGTACTAAAATAACCTTCTAGACTTCCGTCAAAGATCCATTTCTTTTGAAAAGGTGTGAGCAAAATATCAAAATTCATAATACTATCATGGACAGCATCTGGAGCAGAATTGATAGTCACAAATCGATATGTCCCTAGACTATTCAATTTTTTGAATGTTTTCAATCGCTCCTCTCTGCGCAATTTTGTCCCTTCTCTAAAAAAAATAGAATTGCTTAATAAAGAAGGTTTGACCAAAAAATCAGTAGATTGCCTGTAAAAATTAATATTCTGAAGACTGTCTAATACTAAATCATCAGAAGTTTGCTCTTTGATAAAATCTGTGTAAACATTTATCCTTCCAGTGACATATTTCTGATGAAAAGTATCAGGTAATGGTGTTTTTATTTCAAATACAATATCTATATCCTTATAATTACGGCTACTATCTCCTTGAATTTCAATGTAATTATTTGAGAAATTAGCATATCCATTATTCTGTAGATCAAGTGACATTCTCCCCTTTTCTAGTTCAAATTGTGTGTAATCTATATAGTCACCTTTTTTGACAAAAGCAGCATCTTTGGTCGATTCTACAAATGACAATAGTTCTTGATCATCAGATCTGTAGGCTACAGATTTAACCTTATATCTTTCACCAGGAGCGACAATGTAGGTTACCTTACTAGTAATTTTCTCCCATACTTCATTCGTTGCAGAACTTTTAAAACCAACCAAATCATTGGATTCTTCTACTATAAAATCTACTTTTGCTTCATAGTAGCCTTTATTGAGTCTTAGATAATTTTCCATCTCCTGCACAGTCTTCGACACAACTTCTTCTTTATAGATGCTAGGTTGTTGTCCTAGTGCCCTTAAACCATTATGATACCACAAAGTATCTTCTAGACCGCTATTTCTGAGATAAATCCACTCTTTGGGTATAAAAAACAAAAGTTTTTCGTTAGGTTTGTCTTTGATGAAAGTCAACAATTCTGCTTCTAATGATTTTTTATCATTAATCTTTGTATTTGATTTAAAAAGTATCTTTGTACCTTTTATGAGACTTTGTTCATCAGCCAAATACTTTGCAGAATTGCATGATACTAACATGATCATGGCAAATCCAATCAGGCTTATGAAGAGTATCTTTGGTATTTTAAATATTGTCATTACTTCATCAAAAATAAAACGTTTTGATATCAAAAGCTCAAATTAAAGATATTCGTGCCCTGCATCTTCCAAAATTCAGGCAAATTTATAACAAATTCATCGCTGAAGGTGATAAAGTATGCATCGAATTGCTTAAAAAGCAAAAATATGTGATCTCAGATATTTTCATTACACAAGGAAATGAAGCCAAATACTCAACATATCTCAAGGAACACACTGATATCGTGACGATTGTACATCAAAAAGACATGGAACAGATGTCTGCTCTCAAAACGTCGTCCAGCATCCTTATGTTGTTGCAAAAATCAGAAGAAGATACTCAACTTTTGAATAATGATTCAAAATCAGCTATATATTTAGACGGTGTACAAGATCCAGGCAACGTAGGCACCATTATCAGGATTGCTGATTGGTTTGGTGTGGATATGGTAATTAGGTCAGCTGACTCAGCAGATTTCTTTAATCCCAAAGTGGTACAAGCTACCATGGGAAGTTTGGTTAATGTGGACCTAGTAACAGCCACATTACCCGAATTATTGACTTATAATCGAGTAATTTATGGTACTTTTATGCATGGACAAAACTTGTCTGAAACTAATATAAAAAATAATGGCATCTTGGTAATGGGTAGCGAAGGAAAAGGAATTCAATCTGAAAACGAGCCTCTTATCAATGAAAAAATCACTATTCCTGGGGCGAAAAGTAAAATTGCCGAATCGCTAAATGTAAGCATAGCAGCCGGCATCATTTGTAGCATTTGGAAAAGCTAAATTATTGACCATTAATACTATAGTAAAAAACTTTCTGGTATGTCGGCAAGAAATTCATAACTCCTAGAGTCATGGTTCATTCTAGCACAATAAGTAGTATTACCATTCGAAACGACTAGGTACGGAGCATTTAACTTCATATTGTAAACAGCAATTTGGTCAAAAGTGGTTTGAGAAATTTTAATATCTGGGGCTTTGCATTCCACTAAAATAAAAGGTGTGATGTCTTTTGTGTAAATTACTATATCAAACCTTCTTGTTAATTCGTGAATTACCAATGTTTTCTCAACTTGAATGTGGTTGCGATGGAAACTTGTCGATTTAATAAAATGACACAGAAGCAACTGTCTCACAAACTCCTCAGGTTGCAGTTGGATATTTTTTTTTCGGATGGGGTCTTTGACATAAACCTTCCCATTTATATGAGAAATAAGCAATTGATCCTTATATTTTAGTAAATCTAGATCAATATTTTTGTCAATTAAACTCAAACTCAATTTGGTTTTTATGGTCAGTTTTGGGAGCATTTACACTTGCGATGTTTTCTGAAATATCATCAAGTAAAGTAACTCCTTTTTTCATCAAAAGATTATGGTCAATATTTATAATTTTACATCCAGCAATACTTATTGCATTTATTTTCTGCCTTTGTTGAAGGTAATTTTCTATTTGAACACCATTTAAAAGGTAGTCATCTATAATCACAAAAACTGTTTTTTTGACATCAAGTAAAGTAGCTATTAGAGTATCCGAAATTGACTCTTCGCTCACAATTCTTTTAATACCAAAATGATGAAGACTGCGCTCTAAATGTGTGTGAATATTTTCATTAGAAAAGGAAACAATGCTAGCATTTCTCAAATGGTAAATAATAGGGTTTTTATCAAATGAAAGTAAGCATTGAACTGTATTTCTTATAGCTGGCATTCTTTCACTCATCCCGTAATCAGCAATCTTTTGAACAATCCTGTGCGACATATCTGTAAGATGGACATCACCCTTAAAATCACCTATTCGATTGCTATCAAGATAAGTATGGATGGTTTGATAATCTTGCAGTATCTCTGCATTTGTTTCTTTAGGATCAATATAAAATAATTCTGTGTAAAAACCAGAAGGAATATTTTTCAAATCATCGCAATCAACTATAAGTATTGGAAATAACTTGCTAAAAAAAGAAGCATTCTCTTCTAACATGTGTTTCCAATAGATGTCTTCAGGATACTTTTTTCGTTTATTTATGCTTGTATATAACCTATTATTTAATTTTTTTAGCTCATCATAAATGGTAGAATGGTTCGCTTTCCAAAGGTTTAAGGCTTGAAAAATGCGAGTTCTACATTTGTTTTCATTATGTTTGACCACATCTTCTAAAACGCTATCTTCCAACAACTTACCTGTATTCTTGTGTTTAGTTAAGACTTCATAATAATACCAAGATTCAAAAACAGACAGCCAATCTTGTGGATCAATCTTTCTTAATATGTCGACGATTTTTTGTGTCTTTATGTCCAAACTCAAATAGACCGATTTCCATCTGTAATAAGCGAGATTTTTGTCCACACGAAGCAACATCACATCAATATCATAAACCAATTGAGAAATACAATCTACTTGTTTTCTAAATGACAAGGTATTCAGTTCGAATGGTTTTAAGAAAATGCCTGACTTGTTTATGCTATCGATAATCGACTTAAAATCAACTTCTAATGCTTCTAATTCCTGTGCTTTAGCGTTAAGTCTATTGGATGATTTTAGATACAGTGCAACTTTGTCATCTATTTTATCTGTAAACTTTTTGATTACGGTAGTTGCAGATTCGATAAACAATGGAATATCAGTTAATTGTAAAGGCAAACTAATATTCTCAGTTATCTTATGCTGCTTTAATAAATCAATTATACTCTTGGCTTCGTTAAGTAGATTAGCCTTCTCATTTTCTAAAGATTTATCAGCACTTGAAAATACGGAAAAAACACCTTTTTTCTTCTCTACGTTTGGATATTTATGTTGAAACTGATCAACTTTGAAACTTAAAAAATCTAAATCATCTTGTATAGATGTTGCAATTGCCAAGATTTCTGACTTTTTGTTTTGTTCGATTTCATAAAGACATGTATAATATCTATTTCTGATATTTTGTGCCATTTCTTTAAAAGTAAACAAGTCATATGTTACATCTTGAAGCTTATCTTCACTCAAAAACTCCTGTTTAAAACCAAGTTTATCACCGCTTTCATCAGTTAATTCAAAATCTCTTTCATACAGATAAAGCACTTCTGACAGAGACTGATAAATTTCGTCAAACTCTTTTTGATTAAATTCAAATTTAAGACCACTTAGTTCCGTATGCAATAAATAAATGCGGTCATCCTGATCAAAACTCAAGTAAAGATATAACAGTTGTTTCCAAGTTCTATCACCAAAAATTTTTGCGGATAAATTTTTAAAATTAGTTATAATCTCTGCATCCAATTTGCTAAATTGATAACTAGATGTATCTATTTGGCCATTGAAAGTAGGTTCATTTGATATGTGAGTTCTAATAAATGACAAATCATCTTCACTAACAAGGACATTGGGATCACATGCGATCATCGCATCTTTTAACCCGAAGCTTATTAATTGTTCTTTCAAGAGATGCCTATCTGCCGCCTTAGGGACAACTAATATTGATGACTTGAAATGAATAATATTCTCTACAATGGTGTGTATTAAAGATTGGGTTGCTGAATTTACATCATCATAAACGAAATTAGATAAAGTACCTACCCTATTCAATACATTTTTGTGCTCCTGTGACAATATAAAATCGCTCATTTATCGAATGATACATATTTAAAAAACAAAGATATAGATATTTTTTATATATTTAATAATATTAAAGACATAATATCATTTATCAAATATTAAAATAAAATTAAAATCATTCAAATTTTTATTCACTTTAGCCCAAAAGGAGTATTTTTACAAAAAATAATGTAATTTTTACTTTTATGACTTCTTGATACTGAAATTTAATTAAAGCCATGAACTTTATGAAATACAAAATTATTTTAACGCTTCTTCTAGCAATTTTCTTTGATAATAGTTATGCCCAAACTAGCCATTTTGGAAAAAAAAGAATAATATCAATACATGCTTCATATCTACCTGATTGGCTAGAAGGCGCGAAAAATAGTACTTATATTCCCACCAATATCAACTTCCTATTTTCTATCAGCGAGTATTTTTATACAGGTCTGTATTATGGCAGATTTTCTCAAAGAATTGATAATTTCATTAATACATCTCACGATATTTTTCATAAAGGAGGTATCATCCTTAGATACAAAGAGCCATTTCTAAATGATAATGCGGCTATCAATATGGATGCATCATTGGGTTATAGCAATTATTCTCTTAATCCAAATGATGGGAATGACTTTATAAACCATAATAACTATCAGATGGGAATTAGTTGTTTAGTCGATTTCAGGATTTACAAACCACTTTTCATAAGTGCAGGTTTCATAGGTCATCGTACCATAAAAAAAGGTGACTATGGATTCGAAGCCTTCCCAATGTTAGGATTGAATGTTCAATTCTAAAAAAGAAGAAAATACACTTTACCCGAAAAGGTAAATCACCCAAATAAACAAACCACCTATGACCCTTAATCTTTTATTTACCAATATTTCCAAACATATTTTACTTTCAGAAGCGGAAAAAAACTATTTCCATTCCAAACTGCATTTTAGAAAACTCAAAAAAAAGGAAATTTATATCCAAGAAAATCAGGTCTGTGAATCTGCTGCTTTTGTATTATCAGGTTGTCTAAGATCTTACACAATTGATGATAATGGCTTCGAACACATTTTACAATTTGCACCGCCTGATTGGTGGATCACGGATATGTTTTCATTTATTTCACAAAAACCAGGTACTATTTACATTGATGCAATAGAAGTCAGTGAGATAATTTTACTTTCAAGAGCAGACCAATTAGATATTTTTGAAAAAATACCTGCTTTCGAGAGATATTTTAGAATACTTACTGAAAATTCGCTCGTTTCATATCGTAAGAGAGTAATGGATGGCTTAAGCCTTACGGCCGTAGAAAGATATCACGATTTCTGCAAAAGGTACCCTACGCTGATAGAATGTCTTCCCCAAAAACAAATTGCTTCTTATATAGGTGTGACACCAGAATTCTTAAGCAAAATAAGAAGTAAAGTAAAAATAGTGTAAGAAATTTAATTTTCTTAATCTAGGTTAAGTAGTTTAAATTTAGATACCCCTATATTTGCGCTAGTTTGAGAGTTGTTCAGAATATTTTATAAATCACCAATGTATTATCAAAAACATGGATAGGAAGGTATTTATTAGAAATGGCCTGTTAGGTACAGGTATATTTGTTGCATCTAATGCTGTGGGCAGTCTTATTAGAAACGATATTGATGAACTCAAAAAACTAGAAATTCTTGAAGAAGATAGCATAGTAGGTTTCAATCATTTACCAAATACAACGTCTAAAATCATGGCAAATACAGTCCTTCATAAAGCAGAAACACGCGGTCATGCAAACCATGGATGGTTAAATAGTCATCATACATTTAGTTTTGCAAATTATTATAATCCAGAAAGAATGCATTTTGGTGTTCTTAGGGTATTGAATGATGATATCGTCAGAGGTGGGAATGGTTTTGGAAGACATCCACACGACAATATGGAAATTATCTCCATTCCACTTGAAGGAGATCTTGAACATCAGGATAGTATGGGCAATATTGCTGTGATAAAAAACGGTGATATTCAAGTAATGAGTGCCGGAACAGGTATTACCCACAGCGAAAAAAACAAAAGCTTATCCAATGAAGTCAAATTTCTCCAGATTTGGATATTTCCAAACAAAAAAAATGTCGAGCCTAGATACGATCAACTGACGCTAAATGCTGAAGATAGAAAAAATAAACTTCAACAAATTCTATCACCTAGTCAAGATGATGATGGTGTATGGATACATCAAGATGCTTGGTTTCATTTAGGAAGCTTAGACGAAGGTAATACCCAATCATACCAATTAAAAAAGGAGGGAAATGGTGTTTACATCTTTGTGATAAGCGGTGAAATAACAGTAGGAGACCAAAAATTAAATAATCGAGACGGATTTGGCATTTGGGATGTTTCAGAAATTAATATTTTAGCAGATACAAATGCAGAAGTATTAGTCATGGAAGTACCAATGAAAGTTGGATAAATTTATATAAAATAGTTGCATATTTTATAACTTAGCTCTCTCAAAACAAGATTGATTAATTATTTTTAATACAAAATATGAATATAGTAGCTTTTGGTGGCAGTAGTAGCAAAAACTCAATAAACAAGCAGTTAGCAACCTATGCGACAACGTTTTTTGAAGGTGCAGATATTCAAATCTTAGACTTAAATGATTATGAAATGCCTATTTTTAGTGTGGACAAAGAAAATAAAGATGATTATCCCATTGAGGCTATTAATTTCGTAAAACAAATTGGCTCAGCTGATTTACTAATCATTTCATTATCAGAACATAACGGTAGCTACTCAGCAGCATTTAAAAATATTTTTGATTGGGCATCTCGTGTAGAAAGCAAGACATTTCAACAAAAACCTATGTTACTTATGGCCACTTCACCCGGACCTAGAGGAGGTAGAAGTGTTTTGGAAACAGCCAAAATTAGATTTCCATTTCATGGTGCCAAAATCTTAGGTACATTTTCTCTTCCTGAATTTGGAAAAAATTTTGATACAAACAAAGGTATAACAGATAGCGAATTGTTAGCAGAATTCGAAAATCTAATTGCTTTATCTAAAAATGAATTGTCAGTCGATTAATGACTTGAATAATTTAACCATTTTTTGTTCTTCGTTTTGCCAGTTATATTTTTGGCTAGCATTTTGACAATTTACATGCATTTCATGAAGTCGATCTTTATCTTCCAATAATCCATTAATTACTGTAAAAATAGCTTCAGGAGTCAATTCTTGGACAAGTACACCTACATCATATTTATTGATTATACCACGATATTCTGGAAAATCCATATTTACGGATGGAATCCCCTGATGCATATAGTCAAAAAATTTGTTCGCTAGAGAATAGTAATAATTTTTACAAGTTCCATCTAGCAAATTGATGCCTAAAGTAGCTCCTAAAGTATAATTTTTCATGTCATTTGGTGACAACCATCCCAAAAACACTATTCTGTTATGAGCTTTACTTTTTGACGCTTTTTCTCTTAGTTCGAGTGATAGATCGCCTTCACCCACCAAGTATAAATCAACATCCTTAATCATTTCCATGGCATCAATAGTTTCGGAGATACCACGCCCTTTGTTTAGTACACCTTGATATATGATATAAGGTTTTTGAAATTTAGTATGCACATTATCAATATTTTCTGAATAAACAGGTGCATTATAAACTACTTCAAAATGCCTATTATAAAGCTGACCTAAAATCAATGCTAGACTTTCATTGACTGTGATATATCGATCTGACAGAGGTACAAAAATATTCCCTATGCTAGTCCAAATGAACTTAACAAAAGGTCTCTTATAGACTTCAGGTGTTTCTTCAAAATACTCGTGCGCATCAAAAATTAATGTTATCCTTCTGAATATTTTTACCATTCCTCCCACAGCTATGGTGTCAAGGTCAACAGCGTACAGGATATCAATTTTTTTAAACAACAAAAATAAAAACAACCTGATGTTAAACTCTGCATAAAATAAAAACCCTTTTTCAAAAAAGCATTTGAGTCTAATTTGTCTAAATGGAAATTCTAATAAGGGTTTTGACTCTTTTTTTTCTCGTCCGATTAAAACTACTTCATAACCTTGATTCCTTAGGGATAAGCATACACGATGCATTCTTTGATCTTGATTTAGATCATTTGTGACCGTCAGATATATTTTTTTTTGTTTTTGCATCGTTAAATCAGGCACTTACTATAAATATCATTTTGTTTTTATAATATTTCCATGATTATCAATATTTATAAACCCCTCTGACTCATATTGTTTTAATGCTTTCAAAATTCTCTTTCGCTTATTAAACGGGTATAAACTCACGTATTGTTTTACAGTAATGACATTGTCCGACACTACTTTTATCAAATGCTCAAGTACTTGTGATATTTGTTCAGATGTAAGTGTTTCTTTGGATGCACCAAGGCATATATCACATCTACCACATGGTTTTTGGTCTTTTTCGCCGAAATATTCTACTACAACAATTTGTCTACATTTATCTTCATTTCTCAGAAAAACAATCATTGAATCTAGTCTATCCAATGCCATTTTTTTTCTAAGCAAATAAGATTTATGATCTATGTAAAAATCATTTGGTTCTGGTCTAGGTTTTAAAAAAACTACCTGAGGTTTGGAAGCTCTTGGTAGATATGATATGATACCTTCTGCTTTTAGAATATTTAAGTAGTGTATGAGTTGTACCTCCTCCAAATTAAGTTCTTTGGCGATCTTTGTTTCATCTATTTTCACAGGATCTACAAAAAGGCCTTCATATTTTCGTAACAAATGTGTTACTATTTCATTTTTAATATTTGCCGATTGATCATCAAAGTACAAATTTGTGTGATCTGTTACAATCATTACTCTAGATGGTTCTTTAAATGCTTCCGTGAAACATATCCAACCTTCTTTTTCGATCAAATTTAGGGTATGATAAATCTTTTTGACAGGCATTTCGACATATTCACAAAAGTCGATAATATTAAAATCAAATCGCTCATCTATACCTGAACCATAGGCTAGCTTAAAATATCTACATAACTTATCATAAACATTTGCAATAAAATCCAAAGGAGGAAACTGGTCTTCAAAATTAACTTGCACATCCTTAATATCAGTATCGTCGATGATGGTCACACCATAAGCATTTTTTCCATCTCTACCTGCCCTACCAGCTTCTTGATAATATTCTTCAATACTAGGTGCCACATCAATATGAACAACTAATCTGACATCCGGTTTGTCAATACCCATGCCAAAAGCATTGGTAGAAACCATAATGCGAACCCTGTTTGTCATCCATGATTGTTGATTCCGCTCTCGTACCGAACGTTCCATGCCACCATGATAAGATGCACAAGAAATGCCATGTTCCGTTAACCATTGAGCTACTTCTATGGTTTGCTTTCTGTTACGGACATAAATGATAGAACAACCTTTTACATGAGAAAGTAATTGTAAAAGATCACTCCGTTTATTTTCAGAATTGATGACAGTAAGTCCAAGATTATCCCTAGAAAAGCTTTTTTTGAATATTGAAGCAGACTTAAGGGCCAGTTTTTCGCTGATATCGTCCAAAACTTTTGGAGTAGCCGTTGCTGTCAAAGCTATAATGGGCACTTTAGGGTGTATTTCTCTTAATTTCGAAATATTAAAATAAGAAGGTCTAAAATCGTATCCCCATTGAGAAATGCAGTGTGCCTCATCGACAGCTATCAAACTTAGTTTTGTTTTTGCTAATCTTATGCAGAATAATTCAGAACTAACTCTTTCTGGTGAAATGTATAAAATCTTTAAATCACCATATACAAAGTTATCCAAAATAAGATCTATTTCTTTATAGTTAAGACTTGCATTTAACGATTTTGCTTTTATGCCTTTAGAAATTAGTGTATCTACCTGATCTTGCATGAGTGCAATTAAGGGTGATATTACAAGTGTTTTCCCCTCAAAAATTAATGCAGGCACTTGAAAACAAACAGACTTACCGCCACCAGTAGGTAATAAGGCTATAGTATCATTTTGGTTTAAAACTGACTGAATAATCAGGTCTTGTGGTGGGCGAAACTCATCATATCCCCAGTATTGTTTTAATATAGAACTACTTTCTTCCAAAATACTAGGATTTCCCAGATATCAATTTAAAATTCAGGACATTTGACTTTATTACTTCTACCGAATCCACCTTTGCCATCACTTATCATAATATTTAAAGATATGACACTCATAAAATAATAATCATCTACCTTAGCACCGCCACGTTGTGTACCTGTAGGAACTGTAACTATTTCTGTCTGACCTAAATATTCATTAGTTCTATTAGCTAGCCTAGGTGTAAGTGGAGAAACTCCAGACCCTAACTCACTAAAATCTACATAATTTGTACTCACATCATCTATGTAATCGGTAAAAGTTCTTCTTAAAATGATATCCGCACTTATGTTTACAGTCTTACTTAAAATAAATTTAGCACCACCACCAAAAGGAATGCTAAACGCATACAAACCATATTTATTATCAAAATTTGGTAAGCCTTGACCTTCTGTGCCTAATGGTTGGAGACGAACTTCATTACCTTGAAAAACTGCTTTTGGATCAAATCTAAATCCAGCAATACCTGCTGTCAGGTAAGGTAAAAATACAGAACTACCTGCCTCAGTATTAAATCCAAAAATATAATATTCACCCATGATAGCTAACTCAGTGATGCTAGATTTGAAACTTAGATTTCTTTGTTTCTGCCATTCTAAAGATGAATTAGCATCGTCACCTCTCATGCTTCCAAATGTAAAAGATGCTCTTAATCCAAAATTTTGTTTGAATATTTTTCTTCCACTTAACTGAATAGCAAAACCACTATTATTTACAACGTTTGAGCCAAATCCTGTACTATTAAGATCGCCCCAATAAGTAGAAAATCCCAATCCAATGCCCATCTCAGTATATTGGGCATTATTTTTGTTTACAAATAATAGGCTTAAAGCAACAAAAATTAGTGAAGAGATGAAACTTTTCATTTTGAATAGATTTTGAATGGTTTTCTATAATTTTTCCAATTATAAAAAAACCGTTGTTTCTTAATTTAAAAACCCTAATAAAATAGATCAATTATCATTTTAAATTAAAGTAAACCGAAAATACTCTAAAATAAAACAGGCGTTAAAGGCAATTGTTAAATAAAAATGTATTTATATGAACAATTATTGCCAAAAAGTCCTTTTATTTAAATATATATATGTTAATTTAGATTTAAAACATCTTAATCCAACATTTTTTTATTAATTAATCAAAATATATACTGAAACAATTCACAAAAGTATATATGTTTAACCTAATAACATAACACATGAAGATTTTTTTTAATGCATTAACGTTTTTTTTACTTTCATTTACACTATTAACTGGCCAAACAGATGTACCGAATGATTGGTACTATGGCAATCCTGGAGAAGGGTTTAATGGTATCTCAATGAATAAAGCATATAGCGAATTCTTAAAAGGGAAAGAAACGAAAACAGTTATCGTAGCTGTTATTGATTCAGGAATAGATATCGAACATGAAGACCTAAAAGATAATATTTGGGTGAATCCAGGTGAAGTACCTAATAATGGAAAAGATGATGATAACAACGGATACATTGATGATGTGTATGGCTGGAATTTTATAGGTGGACCTAATGGAAAAAATGTAGGGCCAGACACGTACGAAGCAACAAGAGTATATGGCGCACTTAAATATAAATATGAGAATGCAGATCCTGCCAAACTAAACAAATCTCAGAAGAAAGAGTATGATACATTCATTCGAGCAAAAGAAAATGTTGAAAAAGAAGTAGCTAAAGCAAAATCTAATCTTTCACAACTTACGTTAGTAGAAGGAAAAGTGATGGCTAGTCTGACTGACTTAGAAAAAGCGATGTCTGGAAAAACATTTGATATTGCCACACTAGAAAAACTAGAAACATCAGATAATCAATCGCTTACTATGGCAAAAAACATAGCTATGCAGTATTTATCAGCTTCAGATGTTACATCAATCGAAGGTATCAAAGAAACCATCAAAGGAGAAATAGAGCAAGATATGAAGGCATCACAAACTAAACTTGATTTTGCATTTAATACAGAATTCGACCCGAGAAAGACAATAGTAATGGACAATTACAACGATCCTACGGAAAAATATTATGGCAATAATGATGTAGAAGGACCAGACCCATTGCATGGTACACACGTAGGTGGTATTATAGGAGCAGTCAGAAATAATGAAATAGGTATGGATGGCGTAGCACCGAATGTCAAATTAATGTCTGTAAGAGCAGTTCCAGATGGAGATGAAAGAGACAAAGACGTGGCAAATGCCATCAGATATGCAGTCGACAATGGTGCATCTGTAATCAATATGAGCTTCGGTAAAGGTTTTGGTACACATAAAACTTTGGTAGATGAAGCTGTTGAATACGCTGCAAAAAAAGATGTTCTATTAGTCCATGCTGCGGGAAACTCATCACAAAATAATGATGTGACAGAAAACTTCCCTAACGCAACATACGAAAAAAAATCAGGCTTTTTGTGCAAAAAACAAAAGAAAGCAAAAAACTGGATTGAAGTTGGTGCATTAAATTATAAAGATGGAGAAGATCTTGCTGCACCTTTTTCAAATTATGGCGCTAAACAAGTTGATCTTTTCGCACCAGGTATGAAGATTTATAGCACAATGCCAAATAATGAATATGCTGGGCTCCAAGGTACGAGTATGGCATCACCAGTTGTAGCTGGTGTAGCGGCAACATTAAGATCTGTATATCCTGCTTTGACAGCAGAACAAGTTAAAGAAGCCATCCTTAAATCAGTTACTCCTTTGACAAATGATGTAAAGATACCTGGAAGTAAAACTGATAAAACAAGTTTTTCTAAACTAAGTGTTACGGGCGGTACTGTCAACCTTGAGAAAGCACTTAAGTATGCTTCGACTATGAAAGGCAAAAAGAAAATTAAAACTGTAAAAGCATAAATGATTTATTAAAATCATAATAACTTTAAAGAACCGAATGATGATGCAAATCTTATTCGGTTCTTTTTTTGTAGTTAACATCATTTATAAATAAAATAGAAATATGGAACACCTTAAATATCCAATAGGAAAATTTAATTATGCTGACGATAAAAATAAATATAGTTTATGGATAGAGACTATCAATAACTTTCCATTTTTGCTGACTGAACAATTAAAAAATATGTCAGAAATAGAACTTGAGAAAGCATATAGACCTGATGGATGGACAGGAAAACAAGTTATTCACCATCTTGCAGATAGTCACATGCAAGCTTTGACAAGATTTAAATGGTCATTAACAGAAAATCGACCAGTTATAAAAACATACAAAGAAGATCTTTTTGCTAATTTAACAGACTATTCACTTCCTATTTCATCAGCAGTCCAAATACTCAATGGTGTCCATCAAAAATGGAGTATAATTATGGCTAATCTTACTCAAGATGACTGGCAAAAAGGATATCATCACCCAGATTTAGATAAATTCTTTACCTTACGAGAGGCATCTGCCTTATATGCTTGGCATTGTATGCATCATTTAGGGCACTTAAAGCTTATAGCAAACCAGTAGGTAAAATTATAACATTTCAAAAGGTCTAGTATGTATAAATTAAACCTTTACATACCAAAATTTCAAAATCGGGCCTTTAGTTAAGTAAAAATTATTTTTTAAAGATTCCAATGAAAACGAACCAAAACCAACTATCTTTGCGGCTCTAAATCCACTTTAATGACCAGAATAATAGTCCTTTTCATTTCATTTTTAACTTTTCTCAATGTACTACATGCTCAGAAAGAAGATAAAAAAATGAAAATTGTCACTTTAGGTTTTTATAATCTGGAGAACCTTTTTGACACGGTGGATGACACTTTGATTAATGATGAAGAATTCCTTCCAGGTGGTGCTAGGTCTTGGACAGAAGATAAATATCAAGAAAAACTTGCAAATATGGCGTATGTGATATCTCAAATAGGTATTTCAGAAGCTAAATCTGGACTAAGTTTATTGGGTGTTTCAGAAATCGAAAATAAAAAAGTACTAGAAGACTTAGTATTACAACCTACAATCAAAGATAGGAATTATCAAATCATTCATTACAACTCTCCTGATGGTCGTGGAGTCGATGTTGGCATGTTATATAATCCATCACATTTCACTCCATTATATAGTAGACCAATTCCACTTATGATTTTCGATGATGGAAAAAGAAGGTATACTAGAGATGTGCTTTATGTGAAGGGCTTATTGGATCAAGATACCGTCCATGTTATGGTCAATCACTGGCCTTCTAGAGGAGGTGGAGAGATTACTGCTTCCCACAGAAATAGTGGGGCGAAACTATGCAGAAATGTTGTTGATTCTTTATTTAGTTTGAATGAAAATGCAAAAATATTTGTGATGGGTGACTTAAACGATGATCCTACAGATGAGAGTTTAAAATCACATTTAAGAGCAGTGGGAAACATAAAAGATGTAAAGAAAACAGGTATGTTCAATCCTTTTGAAGATTTTTTCAGAAGAGGACAGGGTTCAAATGCATATAGAGATTCTTGGAGTTTATTCGATCAGATAGTTATATCCAGAGGTGTCACTAATAAAAAGAATGAAGGTTACTTCTATTTAAAGGCCAATATTTTTAACAAAGCCTTTCTAGTTCAACCATCAGGACAGTACAAAGGATATCCATTCCGTACATTCTCGTTTGATAAATACCAAGGTGGTTATAGCGACCACTTCCCTACCTATGTTTGTCTTGTTAAAGCAATATAACACAAATAAATTTTAATTAGAAACAATCTCACATCCGTTAAGATTCATATTGGATAATATTCCTTATGAACTTGTATGACATTGCTCTTACTGGAGATACCATCACCTATACTAATCACCTTAAAATCAATTATTTATAAAAATTATATGGAGCAAAAAGGATTAAAAATCTAGAGACATTTTATCAAAATTACCAGAAGTCATTAATAAAATATTATACTCTTTGTAATCGTCACCTTTTAGTAGATTAGATAGCTCTTCTTTGTCTGTCAAAACAATCAATCCTGGATATCCAAAGCATTCTTGAATATAACTGACATCCAAATCAGGCATTTGTTTCATCTCCAAGGTATGCTTGTTGTAAAAAACAATGGCTTGATCTGCAGCAGCTAATGAGTTTATATATTGAGGTAAAAAAGCCCTATTTAGACTAGAAAAAGTGTGTAACTCAAGAACCGCAAGCAATTTCTTATTCCCATACCATTCTTTTACAGACGTAGTGGTGGCTTTTACTTTGCTAGGTGCATGGGCAAAATCTAAAAAAACCAATCTATCTTTGGAATCATTTAATTTCTGAAGCCTTTTATTGGCACCAGAAAAATCTGCTATTGCCTTAAAAAATCTCCTGGTGTTTATTCCCAAAGTAAGGCATACTAATCTAGCTGCATTAAGATTTTGTAGATTATGATTGCCAATGATAGAAACAGGGTAAATCTCGTTTTCAAAAACAACAGACATTTCATCATTTTTCACAAGCCCTGTGTATGGCAGTTTTATGATATTTTCTTTTGCCTTTAATACAATCTCGTTTAGGACGGCATCATCCGTGTAATAAATTAATGTACCACCACTTTCTATCATATCAAAATAAATAGAGAATTGCTCTTTATAAACTTCAAATGTCGGAAAAACGTTGATATGATCCCATGCAATACCAGTTGTTACTGAGATATGTGGCTTGTAGTGATGTATTTTGGGTACTCTATCCAATGGACTACTTAAATATTCATCACCTTCTATAATTATAAGTGGAGCATCAGTAAGCTTGACCATTCTATCAAAACCTTCCAATTGTGCTCCGACAAGATAATCGAAGCTTACTCCTAGCTTTTTTAGAACGTGCAAAATCATTGCTGTAGTCGTTGTCTTTCCATGACTACCTGCTATCACAATGCGTTGTTTGTCTTTAGACCGCTCATACACAAATGCCGGATAGGACATAATAGTCAATCCCAGTTCCCGCGCTTTTATTAACTCAGGATTATCTTCCCTAGCATGCATGCCTAATACTACAATATCAATATCTTTATTAATATTGGCTTCATCCCAACCAAATTTCTTTGGTGCAATACCAACTTTGGTCAATCTAGATAAAGAAGGCTCATAAATTTCATCATCTGATCCTGTTACCAAGTGTCCCTGTGCATGCAAATCCAAAGCTATATTATGCATCGCCGCTCCTCCTATCGCTATAAAATGTACTCTTAACTTCATCAATATAATTCTATTTAATGGCTCAAAGGTACTCCTTCATTGATCAAAGCAAAAGAAAATGTTAAATTATAGTAAAAGAAATGACAAATTAATAAAATTAATGCTACATATTGATTTATAAATAATATTTTTGCACTTTATTTCGTTTAAATGAAAATTTAAGAATCCAATGAACATTAAGAATTCAAGAAAAATAATAGCAGCTGCGGCGCTTTTGATGTTAGTGATAGGTTTTAGCTCTTGTAATAGAGGTTATGGCTGTCCATATGAACTTAAAACAGCTGTAAAAGTAATATCTCCTATCATCAAATAATATTGTGATGATAAATTGGGTTTTGTTGGATGATAATCCAAAGCTTTTACAAGCGATTGAAGAGTCATTTACAAAAGATGTAGTTATTTTTAAACATAGTACCACTTGTTCTATAAGCCTTATGGCTAAAAGAAGGCTAGAAGAAGATTGGGATGATTTAGAAAATGTAATACCCTATTATCTAGATTTAAAATCATTCAGGTCTATTTCTGATGAAGTAGCTGAGAGATTTTCAGTACACCACGAATCCCCACAAATTTTGCTCATAAGGCAAGGTGAGTGTATCTATGATGCATCTCATTTTGATATAACAATCGCCGAACTCAAGGAGACGCTTGTTTTTCATGCCTGATCGGTCAGTCATACAGTTATCTGGTGATGGTTCTCATACAGTAGTCTCTAAGATTTTTGAAGATGTCACATATCACTCAAAACATGGGGCGATTGCTGAAAGTAATATAGTGTTTATAGATGCAGGACTCAAATACCATTTTGAAAAAGGCAAAGACAACATTAGTATTTTCGAAATGGGTTTTGGAACAGGGTTAAATGCACTTTTAAGTTTTTTGTGGAGTAAAGAAAATAAAATTAGGATTGACTATCAAACTGTGGAAGCTTACCCCATTGACGCTACTGTGTTTAATAACTTAAATTATACAGACATCCTTGGAGAAAGACAAGTTTTTGAATCATTTCATAACCTTGATTGGAATCAGAGTCACATTATCACAGAGTTATTTACTTTTAAAAAACACTTAAGTCTTATTGAAGACCTTAGCTTAGACAAATGCTTTGATGTTGTATTTTATGATGCCTTTGCACCTTCAAGTCAACCACATTTATGGGAGCTACCTATTCTAAACAAAATGTACCAAATAACTCAGCAATAATTTTTTTCATTTTTTTTGTATTTAAAATATCAGCCAAAAATAGTTTTTTTTACAATAAGATTTCATCAAATGTAAGAATGGTATTATATCCCTTTTCTTTAAAATAATTTAAATCATTTGGGTCTTTGGCTATAACCATTATGAAATCTCCACCCCATGCGCCTAAGCTTTTTATGGAATGGGAATAATTGTTGAATAATCTTTCCTTAACAGTAGGTTGGTCTAAAATGTTAGACAATGTTTTTTCATGAAGGTCAATAAATAAACAGAAATCATCTATGGTATCTGATTTTAATATTTTTTCTGTTAAATCTGAAATGAAAAGTATATTGGATTGGGTTATTTTTTTCTTTTTGTAATTTTCTATGGCTACTTTGCTACTCTGTTTGGTGTTTAAATAAACAAAATATAATTGATTGTAAAAGGAAGGTTTAAAATTCACTTTTTTTATGATGGGAACATGGTTTTTTAAAGTATATAATATGGGATGTATTGTCTTTTTAATACAACTT